>JAUTDX010000844.1:0-75000 GCA_030844895.1 Ambrosia x helenae
GACTTTTCCCCGTTTTTCTTCCTAATGACGTTAACTTATACTAGGGGTGTAAATGACACGTAGCGGCTCGAGATCGGCTCGGGATCGGCTCGGTAAAAAGCTCGAACGAGCCGAGCTTTAACGAGCCCGAGCCTGAAATATGGCTCGTTTAGTTATCGAGCCCGAGCCTGAAATATGGCTCGTTTAGTTATCGAGCCCAGCTCGAGCCCTAGATACAAAGCTCGATTGGGCTCGCGAGCCTAATCGAGCCTTAACGAGCTAGAGCCCGAACCCGAGCCCGAGCCTAAGTTACAGCCGAGCCTAAGTTATAGCCTTAACGATTGGCTCGCGAGCCTAAGTTATAGCCGAACTTTTGCGAGCTCGAGCCGAGCTTTTGAGCTCGTTTGAGATTCTCAAATCACCTCGAGCCTAGCCGAGCTCGAGCTTTGGATTTTGCTAGCGAGCCGAGCTCGAGCTCAAGATTGTAGGCTCGAACCGAGCCGAGCTCGAGCTCGAGCTTCACAAAACCTTAACGAGCCCGAGGCGAGCCCAGTCAGGCTCGGCTCGGCTCGGCTCGTTTACACCCCTAACTTATACGCAACCGCGTTTAAAGTTCAATCATCATCAAGTTAAGTTAAATCACTTACGTTTAGTAATTTAAAAAAATACGTAGGCATGGTCATGTATATTGTGTGGCATAAACTATTCGAGATTTTATTTTTTATTCATTCATACAAACAAAAACAATAATATAACACTTTGGATAACTATTGAAGATATTTCCATATGATATCCCGATAAATCACTTTCAATGCCGTAATAATCTTTGTCACGACACCTCCTATTGTTATATTAAAGTCTCCAGAAGCCAAATCTCCACAACTTATTATAAAACCGTAATATTTACACACACACACACACAAACAAACTTCAACAAGCTTTCTTTCGGATTTTATTGTTCTATTACACGTATTCTTAGAGAAGATCAGAGCCGTTGAAAAGTTCGTTATCCTGAGTTTCCATCCCTAAATTAATTAATATTTATTATTTTTTTTTAGTTTTAGTTTTGGTATGTTGATTACTCATAACTGTTTGGAACTTGTGTTTATTGCGACTTAATTTTTCTCTGTGTTTATGTTTGAGTTATTATTAAATTATATCCTTATGTTTTGTGCTACATGGTTAATAAATGATGTGTGACAGTGTGAGATGTGATCTAACCAATTGTGTGTTGTTGTTATGTATGGAGATGAATAGATTGATCAAACATTATGATGAAAGATTGGGTGTTGCTTTGCTTAGGTTACCTAATTGGTATGATATAGTATTATTATTTATTAGGTTGCAACAAAGGTTGGATTAGAATGTATTCTCTCACCAATGTAAGGGTAGGAACATGTGAATATGTGATGATGATGATGGTGATGTTTCTAACAGTCAAGCCTAGGTATTCCTACTGAAAACCTAATTCGCTAAAACCTATCGCTCTGATACCAATCTGTCATACGTCATACCACGATAAGGGGGTCGGACGAAACGATTCGTTTATCAACACAGCGAATGGAAGATTAATTCTGGGTCGTTGTTGATAAACACATTAAGTGTTCTTTTGGACTTCAAGACGGTCTGAGTGAGAGCCGATGGTAATTAGGCTTTTTCTTCTCAAACTCTATACTTTGTGAATGATATGGAGTTCCATGAATTTAGGAAGGCCTTAAATAATCAAAACCGGAAATATCGGTGTGTCTAAACCTCCCTCTTATCTCCTAACCGAAGCAATCAGTTGCTATATCTATCTACTATTATCAATTCTTGACTTTACAGTCTCCTAACCGAAGCCATTCGTGTCTATATCTATACTATTATCAGTTCTTGACTTTACAGTTTATCCAGTTACTCGAGAGTCGATAGTTTTTGGGAGGTATATTTCTTCAAGTATCGGTGAAGAATGGCAGTTGAGGTAGGCGTGTCCTTGATTGGCAGGAATACAAATAGATATGCGCATCAATTGTGCTTTCTCCACATTGTTTATCTTTTATCTTTTTTTTTCCGTTGAGGACGTACTTGATTTTGTGATCTATTGGTTTTACCTTAGGTTATTCCACGTTTTGGTGGTATCGTAATTAGGTGGATGTGGGCTTCTTCAAGAATCAAGAACCATGCACTGGATATCTCCATTTCTCTTGGAAGCGTGGAATTATCTCATTCGTGAACTGTAGTTATATTATTAGACTTATTTGTTTTGGTGATGACTCGTTGCAGCCGTTCATCATTGGTTGGATTATGTTGTTGCTGATTTCAACTCATGTGCTGCTGTGTGAGAGAAAGCCACATTGTCACTCGGTGGACAACTAGATATGTTTGCTATAGAGTTTAGGATTTTTTGCTTAATGTGTCCTTACATGCAGGTGCTTTCTTCTGTAGTAGTTGTTTATTTGATCCTAAGTCTGTATGGAGGAGTCAGTTAATCTCCGTACCAGTTTTCACCATCAAGGAAGCAACGCAGAGGCTACAACACAAGCTTTTGCTGTCACAGAGGAACCGAAGTCAGAGAATCAGCATATTCATGAAGATGGTGTGCCTGTTGCTGAAGAAACCGTGAATTCAAACATTCTTGATGGTGGATCCCTGGAGTATGGGTACTGTGCCACCGTTCCTATGACTTGTATTCTCTTTTTTGTAGTAAACATATTTATTACGGGTCTAATTAAATATTTCTTCCTGTTTCTTGACAGATGTTCTCACTACCGTCGACGATGCAGATATACGTGCCCCATGTTGTGATGAGATATTCAACTGTCGTCATTGTCATAATGAGGCAAAGGTGTGTAATAAAATTATAAAAGTAAAATAAGTAACACTTTTGTTGGATACTGAACACGGTGTTTGTGATTCGTGATGATATGTTATTGTTCTACAGAATGACATCAATGTCAATCAAGAAGAGAGACATACAATCCCTCGCCATGAGGTTCCAACGGGGTAGCGTATATTTAAAAGTTATTTTAGGTTTCGAAAATCCTTTCTTTTTGTTGGACACATGAAGCATGTTTGATGTTGCCTTATTTTTCAGGTTATATGCACTCTTTGTGGCACAGAACAAGAGGTGAGTATTTTTAGTGTTGCTGTTCTTCATGATGTGGATGCAATCCAAAATTTAAACCTGAGTTTTTTTTAAATCATTTCCTCACTGTTTTCCTGCTTTCATTTTAGGTTCGGCAAATGTGTGTAACTGTGGTGTGTGCATGGGCAAATACTTTTGTGGGGCATGCAAGCTTTTTGACGATGATGTAAGTCCTGATTTTGTGTTTTTCTTCTTGAGGAGTAAGTTTCTGTAAAGGGAGTGTTGATGCAGTCTTATGTCTTCTATGAAGCAATTTCCTGCTTTGTGTAGAATTATCTGATTTCGTGCTCTATGCTTTGCAGATATCCAAGAGGCAGTATCACTGTAATGGTTGTGGTATTTGCAGGTATAGTTTTCATGCTATATTTACACTTGGACATTCCTGTGTTTTCCAAAGTAGAATTAATAACAGAAAGATATTAACCTCATGATTTTGCTGGAACTAATGGTATACGGTTATTGGCCTATGATATGTGATCTTCCAGTTATTTAATATAATAAAACTTGCAATATTTTGTAATCTGATATGATGACCTTGCCTTCGTTCGGTATTTTTTAATGGTATGGTGAATCTAATGGGATCTTTTCTGACTTGTGTATGTATTTCTCTTTGGGATCAGAATTGGCGGGCAGGAGAACTTTTTTCATTGTGACAAATGTCGTAAGTCCTCTTCTCTATGATGCAAAATAGTATGGGTGGCTAAAGTGTCATGTGCTAGGGTCGGCAAGCTAATCTTTAATGATACTCTAAATACGAACTTTTTAGTGCTAACCAAAACAGGTTGGGCAGAACTGGGCCTACCTGCAAATACCTTTTTGTTCTTTTTTTTTTAATACATAGTAATGTGTTTACAAAACAATACTATTACATTAATCTTCTGATAAAAGAGGCAATCTAGAAGGTTTTCTCATTTCTGGGTTTTGATTAGCAGTAGTTGTACCCATATGGTTTTTAGTTTTTTCTTTAGCTATTAACATCTGAACCTTTCCTTTTTAAATAAAATATGTTATATGTTAGCTTAATTAATTTGACATGTTTGTTGTTAAGTTATTTCTTATAGCTTAACGCGTTCAACCTTTTAAGAGATAACATAACCTTATAGATGGATCACAATTGCCACGTCTACCGATATCAGCTGATCCCAAACATAAAAAAACAATCGGCCTGACTCATTCTTGTGTGCATCTATTGTGTCATTTAGGATGTTGCTACTCAAATGTTCTGAAGGACTGTCATCCATGTGTTGAAGGAGCAATGCACCATGATTGCCCTGTATGCTTTGAGGTTTGCATCTTCACCTTACGTACTTTGCCACTTGCATGCATATTCTGGGATCATAACAAAATTTGGTTATTTGGCAGTATTTGTTTGATTCGTTAGATGATGTTACAGTCATGCCTTGTGGACATACCATTCATAAGAAGTGTTTTAAGGAAATGCAGCAACACTTGCAGTAAGTGAATCCAAAACATCAGTAGATTATCAGGAAATCAAAGATGATTTTGTGAAGTCATTTTGTTTGTTATCTTACTTTCACAGATACGCATGTCCTTTGTGCTTTAAGTCGGTTTGTGATATGTCAAAGGTTTGGGAGAAACTTGACATGGAAATTGCGGCGACCCCAATGCCAGAGTTTTATCAGAATAAATCGGTAGGCCATCTTTTCTCTGTCTTTGGCTTTCAGTTTGCTGATGCTGGAAGGCTAGATTTTTATTTTATTTTTTATTTTTTTTTATTTATATTTTGGTTTTTGTTTATTTGAAGATATGGATTCTATGCAACGACTGTGGAACCAATTCTGAAGTTCCGTTCCATATTGTGGCTCATAAGTGCCCAAACTGCAAGTCTTACAACACTCGTCAAACTCGAGGCTGAGCTTGGGTGGTATTTTGTGCTTTCTGGTTCAGTTTGAACAGTGGGGTCAATCTGATGAGTTCTTGCAGCTAGCGATCCAGTGTCAATCAATGGATTGATCTGATGAGATTTTGTTACGGACCTTGTGGCTTATTGTTAAACCTGCAAATCTCATGTTCAAGTAGTGTATTATTGCTTTTGTCATCGTAGATCACCTATCATTGCTTATTCTTAGTAGCATTTCTTCAAGAACACGCATTTATGTTGTTAGATCCGGTTAAGAACGCACGTTTGTCCGACATCCTTGTAAATACTGCATGCTTGTACTAGCAATTCACTTTATTTTGACCCATTTGGTACGTCCTATTTCGGCCAGATCTTTAAAATGCTTTTGTTAGTACTACCAAAATTACTTTAGATCTATTTAAAAAAAACCATAGCGGAAAACCTTTTGAAATATATGTTTAAATTCTAACAAAAGTTGACTAAGTTAAAAAATCATTTAAGACTAGTTAACCAATAGTATGTTAAAAAAAATCACGGCTAATATTATATATAAACTCGAGCTCGATTTGAAATTTTTGAACTTGACAAAACTCGAGTCGAACGAGTTGGGTTTATTAATAGAAACTAAACTCATTTGGATTCGGTGTTTCCATAATTCTGTTAACGTTCAACCAGAGTGATTCAGGCAAAGCGAGCCCACTTTACCACTTTCACAATTTGGCCCTGATCATAACTTGAGATCTAGTCCTTGTCTCTGCCTATGTCCTTTTTCACCCTTTTAACCTGCAACAACGACCACCACCACTATCAACCAAATGGTAGGGTCTCTTTCTCTTACATGCATTATTGTTTTTGCACCTCTCACAAAACCACAAAAGCTGTAAAAGGATCAACAACTTTTCAAGTTTACTAGGGGTGTAAACTTATCAACTTATTCTTAGCTCCACTTGGCTCGAGTTGGGTTTGTTTTTGAATCATGTGTTTAGAGGTTGAACACGGCTTGGGAGTAAACTTGTAAACTCGATCTTGGTTAAGACTCTAATCGTTTATTATTAAAATTACATATAAATATAATTTACGTATAACATAATGTATAGCTTTTACTTTAGTGATTAAATAAACTCAAACTTGAGCTGTTTGATTATATAAGCTACAATTTTGGTTTGAGTTTCGCAAGTTTCAAACTTTTAGTGAGGCGATCTCAAGTAGTTCATGAGCGACTCACCCAGTCTTGACGATATTTATTTGGTTTAGGATTCATCTACACCACAACTTATATAGACAAAGACAACTCATTCACCCATTATCTTTTAAGGATACAACTCAAATCATAAGTTACAAAAAGAAATATATAAAAAAAATGTACAAAAAAAAGTTATGGAATTGAGTGTTCGTATGTTTATTGTTTTCTGTTTGAAGATGAGGCAGGCAACATCATAAGGATGGGCCTAGAAAGATAAAGTTGCTTCGAGTCTTTACAAGAAAGATGCATTTGATGCAATGACAATGATGCACACATGGGTGAGGGGCAAACAACACTAACAAGCTCTTCATTGAAGGACCAATCATCAATCATGTATGGAAAAAAGGAAACTACTTGTACCTTACAACCCACAAATTATGTCTATGGAGCCAAGATTTTCAAAACCCATGTCAAAAAACCACAAAGTTCTACCACATTCTATATTCTATGCATTAGGATGCTTGTACTGTACAACTAGCAATGCAATTGTGATATTGATGTACTACAAAAATAGGACTTTGTTGCTAATAGAGTTAATGGTCAAAATCGTCAGGTTTGTCAGTTTTGCTACATCAGTCCAAAATCAAAACTTTTTACATCCGGGTCCTTCTGTTTTACATTTTGTTGCCAAATTTGTACCTGACACTAAACCCAGTTAACTATTGTCGTTAACTCTGGGGTATTTTGTCTTTTTAGCTATCACCTTTTTACATCCGGATATTTTTGTCTTCTAGGGTATGAATAACTCTGCTTAAATTGGGTTATAAAAAGCGGGGCAGCCAAAATGACAAAAAAATACCCCCCAAAGTTAACGACAATAGTTAACTGGGTTTAGTGTCAGAGACGAATTTGACAACAAAAATGTAAAACAGAAGGACCCAGATGTAAAAAGTTACGATTTTAGACTGATTGTAGCAAAACTAGGCAAACCTCAGGACGAATTTGGCTATTAACTCTTGCTAATATGGTAATATTATGAAGACTTGTACCGTACTACCCCCAAATCGGGTCCATCAAAATCTCATGGTTTTCCAAACCCATGTCAGATATGCAAGAAATCAGAAATAATGCATTTGAATGCGTGTAGGTGTGTAAAGAGTACAACTACCAATGCAGTAGTGATGTTAAGGTTCAAGATCTACACTTTTGCTAAAATTGTGTAAAAATGTCTCTTTTTATTCAACTAGTTACATTTCAAGATTTACCAAACCATATCAGAATACCAACAATTCTCAAAGTTGTGTAAAAAAATAATGAATTTGGATGCTTGTACTGTACAAGTCTCAATGCAAGATGAAGACTTGCTTGATAATATTCTAAAAAGATAGTTGTAACAAATAATAAGCAGAATCTTGAATCATGTAGTTACACCCAAAGATCTTCCAAGCCCATATCAATACCTCATGATCTTGAACTGTGTTGACTGTTTCAGCCCAGAAATAAAGAGGTAGGACTGAATCAGCTAACATGGTTGTTTATACATCGTGATCTTGAATCACGCAATCACATCAAGATTTTCCAAACCCATATCAAAACGCCAAGAAATTACAAAGTTGTACAAGAAAATAATGCATTAGGATGCTTGTATAGTTGTATTGTATAACTACCAATGCAACTGTACTATTGAGGTTCATGATCAAGAGTTGCTTGCTAACATTATGCAAAAAGATCATTTATATTCAATCAAAGACTTGATTATGGAGGCTTATACATCAACTCCTTACAATGAGTCCAAGAAGGGGAGGGGGGGGGGGGGGGGGGGGGTGCCATTTCATTCTCATATTAAGACTCTTATCTAAAAGATGCCTTAAGAGTAGAGATATCATCAATGTCTAAATATTGCTGAAAATAAAGACAAAACTAGCTGGTTTAGTTTAGCAGTTACCAATCAACCATTAACACCATGGAATATAAAACACATTCAACAAAATATAAAGAGAGACCACACACTTCAAAACAAGATAGATCATCCATGGCTGCCATTAAAAAAAGAAAGAAACACAGCTCTTTTATCAAACGGGTAATCAATCGCGGCGTGGTTTCTCTTTATATGCCATTGAATTGAGTTTCACTATTCATAGGCATGATAGTAGACTGAACAGCTAACAAAAACACAAAAAAAAATAAAAATACCAGCCTTCTTTTTAAATCCGCTTATGCAGCGATGAACATTGAGGTCTCGAAAAGTTCCTCGCAGCCATCCTGTTTGTGCACAGTCTCAGTTTGTGAAGATGAACTTGCTTCACTGTTCTTCTCCATCTCTTCCTCGATCAAAATCTCCTCTGATCTGCAATTCCAACTGCAAAATGCTTTCTCGCCTCTAAAAGACAAACAAGTTGATCAGTTTGTAATCACAAAGTGACCAGGTTTCAGCCAAAAGCAAATATGCGTAAAGAAAGCGATCATGATTAGAAATCTAGGGACCGAACCGGACCTGTACATGTAGATATCTTCGCCCTCCAGTTTCTTCTTGCAAGAGTAACAAAAGCTCAAGAAATTATCAGGGAGGTACGAATTCTCAACTTCAGAGGGGTTAATCTCGTGTTCTTCACACTTCAAAGATTTAGTAACAAATTCATTCTCGTGACGCTCTAAAATACAGTCACCAAAAATATGAGTTGTTTTGGGGTTAGGCCCGTGTTTTCTAACGCACGTATAATCCTCAGAAAGCTCAATCTCACTTGCTGAGAGTGAAGCCGCTAAATCTTTTCCAGGGTTCAGATTGGTCGGGCAGGCTGTTGAATGAGTCGAGTTTGGCCCGAGATTTGCAGAGTCCAAAGAATTAGACCAGAACTTAGCAATGGTTCCTGAACTAAATGATTAATCAGTTTAGGGTCTGATTTTTTATATGACTATTGGAGAAAACTGCATAATTCTTAGGGAGCGAGTTAGAAAACGAGTCAAACGGGTCAAAACTAGCTGGTTTCAAACTCGGGTTGTTCAAGATTCTCATTTGGGGTCCAAAAAGAAGGCTCTTACTATCAGACGAACGGAGTATTTTCCCCGATGATGGCTTTGTTTCATCATCAAGAGCTTCTATAATGCTTAAGCCTACTTTGTTACAATCCCAGCTCTTTTGAGCCGATTCATTCGGTTTGGAGATTGGTAAATTCCCAAAGTTTGGTTTTGAAAAAACCTTGAAATCCAAAGGTGAGGTCGGGCTTCTTACGGAATCAGATTCAGAGTTTTTTAGGATTAAGCCCTACAAATAGACCAGGCACAGTGAAATAGAATTGGTATTGTGTTTTTCTGTTTGAAGAAAGCATCAGAATTTGAATAACAAGACTCATTAGAATAAGAATCAGGAATCAGATTATGAGCCTGACCCATGTTTTGTTGATCTTTCTGCTGTGATCTGCTTCTCTTCTCAGCATTTTTCACACAACCTGTAGAAAAAAAAAAAAGCTTGATTTATTATTCAAGAAAATCAGATCAACTGCAAAGACCAGTCAAGATAACATAAAAGAACACAATCAAATGCAGAGGAATAAAACCCTTTACTAAAAATAAATAAAAAAATAAAAATGGATCATAGCTCAATAATTTCAATAATAATAATAATAATAATAATAATAATAATAATAATAATAATAATAATAATAATAATAATAATAATAATAATAATATTCAGTTTTAGCAATGTGCATTGTGCATAAATAACAGCAGCATAAGATTATCAACAGAAAATTAGAGATTAAAAATTAAATAAAGAGTTAAGACCAATCAAGTGATTAAATATACAAAATTACAAATAAGACACAAGCTTCTGTTAATCAAAAGTCAAGAAAAATAGTCAAAATAGTCAAACATCAAGAAACTATGGTTCCAACTTCCAACTGCTAAAAAGATTACTAATTTATAAACCGATTAAAATCAGAAGATACCCAAAATAGTGAAATACTTTATAAAAATAAAAACCCAAAAGGATCTGCAGAAACAACCAAAAGATTACCATTTTATGAACGATAAAACCCCCAAAAGAAGCATAATCATCAAATATTTATAGATGCATCAGTCAAGCTACAAAAGATGATAAATTTATGACTAAAGATGCATCAGATGAGTGAAGGAAACAGGTTGAAGAATAAGGTCAAGCAAAATAAGCCCAAAAACTGCATTGAAAAAAAAAAGATGAAAAACCCACCTCAAAAAAGAAAACTTGACACAGATGATGATGATGATGGGTTAAAGATGAGAAAGAAAGAAAGAAAAAAGACCCCTCAGAAATGCATAAATTGTTTTCTCAACTCCCCACTCCCCCCCTCTATACTTTGTGTGAAACTTGTACAGTACTCTCTCTCTCTCTCTCTCTCTCATGCATCAAAATCAGAGAGAAACGAGCTTCTCAAATACTCTTATTCTCTCTCTCTCTTTGTAGTGGGTATGTATCGTGTATCAGTATAAAATAATTAAATATACTTGTATGTATACAGTAATTTCTTTGTTTCTTAGTAATACAAGGATTGTAGTTGCATTAAATTAATTGGTATTATATTTAGGAATTAGATTCGAAATAAAATGTAAATACAATGATCAAAATAAAATCATTAAAGAACATATGGCATAACCAGCTGGGCTAGCCCAGTTGGCCACCCCAATGAGGGATAAGACACTTGACCGAAAGGTCATGGGTTCGAATCCTGAGGGGGGGAGGGTTTTCCCCACTTTAGTGGGGTTCCCGCCTGGTCGGTTTGAACCGGGTTCAGTCCTGCTGGCACCGGTAAGTCCTACGGGCACACTCACTTCTGTGAGGCCCGGGGCTCGAACTCGCGTTCTTCGATTGTCGTCGATTGGTTCCATCCGCTGAGACACTCACCTTCCAAAAAAAAAAAGAACATATGGCATTTTAGGTAAAAGTTATTAAAAATCGCTATCATTAAAGGAAGGTTTATTTCGATACTTTGGTTTCGACTTTAAGTCGTTTTCTTGTTTTATAATTGTTATTTTACTCGTAAATGACTAGACGAGTGGAAGTTTAATCTTACTAAGAACAAAAGGTATGTTAAAATATGCGACGCGTGTATGAGTTTTTAAGTTTTTTTTAAAAGAATGAAAAATGAATACTATAATGAGACGGCAAATATATTGATTATTCTAAGAATGTAGGACTATATAGAATAGACGTTATGATATATTTTATATTTTATATATCAAATGTCATACGAAACATGGGTGTATTAAAGAATTTTATCAATTGGGATGCAAATTGGTCGGGAAAAACAAATTAGGGTAAATATTTCTTATGTTGTAATAGGTTTGTGACAAAAAGTAGGTTCGTCCTATATACAAAGTTCATGTAACTTGTATATATTTTCGGTTTACATACGTTGAAAATGTTATGTTAAAGTATAAAAGCACAAGCACATTTAAAATTTTAAATACATTAACAACACCATTTATATGAGCTAAAAGTTGTATTTTTCTTTATAAAACTTTTAAAGCTCAATTACCTATGGTAATGATTATGGTGGACGAAAAGTTGTATTGAACTTTCTTAAAGTTGGACATACAAGACTATGAGGAGTGGGGCGGGGAAGGTGGGGCGGGAATTGATTGCCGGGCGGGAACACCGTCCCTAGGGGGCGGGAAGAGGGGGCGGGGAGGGTGGGCGGTGGGGGAAAGCCGGGCGGGGGGGGAGGGGGGGGGAGAGTGGAGGGTGAGGTGTCTTCTTTTGATTGGGTGATTTTTTTTATTTAACTTTAACACAATATAATATTATTCCTTTCACCCCCTTTCCCCCTCTTCCACTCCCCACAATTTTTCCCCCCTCACATGGGTCCCACAAGTGCCACATGGCGCTTCATCCCCCTCTTTCCCGCCCCTCCACTCCCTCTAGTCTAAGAAGGGTGGTTATAATAAAAACCCCCACTTCTATTTCCATCCCCTTTAAAGCGTTTCACTTTGGCCAAAACGAGGCGTTTTGGTTACTTTTTAACAAACTCGGTCCGAGGTCAGAAAAAGGTGATTTTTGACCCGAAGCGCCTCGCTATGGCCAAAGCGATGCGCTTCAAATCAAAGTTTTATTTTTGGGGATTTTTTGGTGTTTTGAATTGATTTTTTATTTTTTTAACATAATTATATATATCCTTAAAAACAAATGACGGTGCCTCCCATTACGATCAACAATATGATGCCACTTAGCCATATAAGAAAACAAATATGCTATATAAAATGGTATTATTTCCACTCACCTTTTATTGCTGTTAATATATGTATTGTGGTTAGTAATTAATTTTGTCGAAGTCACATTTTTCATGAAAATTGCAATAACTGAAAATGTAAAATTATTCTATATTTACATTTTCAATAGGGTCTTAGGACCAGTGGAGCATTGATAACATGCGCGCCACGTGTCATTTCCTTATTGGACCAGATGAATGGCATTTTTGTAATTTCTGTGTGTTTAGGAGGCTGTTTTGGACCTTTGGTATTTAACTTCTCTTTAAAAGTCCTCCTCCACTCTCTCTATCTCTCTCTCTCTCTCTTAGTTTTACACTCTGTCTTCAAGGTAAGTTCCTGGTTCTCTCTTCTTATATGGTTCGCTTCGGTAAAAAAAAACAGCAGTAAAGGCCGGGGTAGGGTGGTGGTCTGGCAGTTGTAGGGTGACGGATTAGAGAGGTGCCGCGCGGCGGCGAGAGGTTGTGGAGGGAGGTGGGTTAACAGCAGTTGCGTTATGAGTTCAGACAGGAGGAGCGGTTCAGGGTTAGGGTTTGACCGGAACCCTAGACGAACGGACAAGGCTGCCTTCGGCAAAGAGGGAGGTGACGGCGATTATTGGTTGTTTATGATGTTAGCGTGTACGCTGTTGAGGTCGATCGTGCTGCCGCTACTCAAGTGCAACCGATTGAGGCGTGTAAAGGCTGTTATCTTCTGATTGTATCACTACAATTAGGGCTGATTTGCTATAAATTGATTGTCGGCTATGTTTTAACGACCAAAAGAGTTTAAAAGTTAATAAGAGATCATCATCTTACTTTTTCTTTGAGCAAATTATTATAATGCTTTGTATTTAGCCATATAGAATCATCTAAACTACATTTTATCATCATATATTAGACGACATAAATTTGGGTTTTGCCCCGCAACGCGGGGCGGATAAAAACTAGTTATATATAAGAAAACAAATATATTACTCTTTTAATTTATAGGTTTTTGTCTAACTTTTAGAGCAAACACAATTGCTGGTTTGGTGGTAGGGGCCTCTTTCTTTGTGGCAGCAGGTTGAGTTCGACTCACGTACTCCTCTGTCTAGGTTTTTTTTTCTTCCTTTTCGTCTTTTGATTCGGTACATATATACCAATTAAAGCCAAATAATAACATACCAATTAAACCATTGTCAGTTGTTTTGCTTTTATCTCGGCCAACTAACTTTTGTTTTAAAGCCAACTAATAACAAACCAATTAAACCATTGTCAATATAGTACTATATATTGCTTAGATTAAAACGTATACACAATAATCCATTATAATAGGCGAAGGACAACACGTATTTATCAATCCATTCAAAAACATTATAACACTTATATGTATATCTTAGTTTAGCTTTTTGTTTTTTTTGAGGCCTCATGTTATCTTTATGTTTTACGTTTATTTACGTAAGGTTTTTTTTGTCGATCCATAATTTGGGAAAAAAAGGGTCCTGTGACTTTCGGTCCTCACCATCCAAAAGTTCAAGCTTCACCACTGGTCATTGTGCAACAGACGATAATGTGTTTTAACCGGTTTAGCGCGCCGCAACGCGCGAAGGCCTAAAACCTAATTATTGTAAAAAAAAATAAAAACAAAAATAATAACCACCAACTTGTATCGACTTGATGTTTAATGGTGTTGTCTTTGAAGATAGTGATACCCTTGCTGACTTACACATCGTCAACGGATCCACCCTCACAGGAATTGATAAAGCAGCGGGAAAGATGGAAATATTTGTGAATAATACATTCATCAAACAGACTATCTCTATGTTAGTCACCCCCAAAGGGAATTCGACTCTCACACTTATGCGTAGACTATCTCTGGTTGTGGAAAGAAATCAACGGTCGGATCGGCGCTAACAAACGTATGAAAATTACACGATTTGTTTACCTTCCCCTCGATTTCAAGTATGTTCTTTTGACAAAACGGTCTGGCTGACCTGAAATTCCTTTGTAACCTAGTTCCTTTTAATTATAAACAACATTAAAGAAGGACTTGTGTTATTTCTTTTCAAACCCTTCCATCATATACCTAACACACTACAATAATTGACCATTCTATACATACAACACACACCTTCAAACCATTCCTCCTAAACCAGATTGATGATAGTCGTTTTCGGCATTGTAAACCCCTTCAATGTCCAACAACTGAATTTTACTTGCTTGCATGAACAGTTGTTTGTAATTGTTTGGGAATATATTTTCTGATAAAAAAATCCATAACTGTAATGATCAAGAACATTCCAATAACTGTTCAATTATCGATCATTTGATCAGAAAATATATTCTCAAACAATTCCTAAAATCAATCTTCCGATAATCGACACCTTTCTCCTGAAGAGAAGTTATCATCATCATCCACAATGTTCTTACCTAAATTCAATGTCCAACAACTGAATTTTACTTGCTTGCATGAACAGTTGTTTGTAATTGTTTGGGAATATATTTTCTGATCAAAAAATCCATAACTGTAATGATCAGGAACATTCCAAATAACTGTTCAATTATGGATCCTTTGATCAGAAAATATATTCTCAAACAATTCCTAAAATCAATTTTCCGATAATCCACACCTTTCTCCTGAAGAGAAGTTATCATCATCATCATCATCATCCACAATGTTCTTACCTAATGAACTAATACCCAACTCTCAAATGAGAAATTAACCAGTCAAACCAACGTGATACAAACTGTAAAAACCAAACAATGTCCAACACCAAATGTCACTAAATTAACGAATGATCCATCCATTTCAGCTTTTGTTTAACTATTTTAGCAACTTCCATAGGAATTTTCCATCTCAATGTCCAACAACTGAATTTTATTTGCATGAATCCCAAAATAAATAGTGAATGACACGTATATAATTTCAACAACTAAATTCTCCAACTTCCATAGGAATTCTTCATCTCAATGTCCTAACTTGTATCAGTGTATATTTTAATTTTTCATTGGGTCTTAAATGAATCCCGATTACCCAAAATGGCCCGATGACACTAAAATCACCAACAAACTCTACATATCACAATTAAAAAATGATAAAAAGAAATGTATATCTTTCTCAAAAGTACGTTAAAAACACAAACAACTTAATGTGTAAACCTACATAATGCAACAATTTACTCTATTCTTCACAGTTCAGACTGATGATTAATTATAAAATGCATTCTGAAAAGACAAGTGGCATGTAAGTAAGACAAGTTTCACAATCCATATGTTAAAAAAGAAAAGACAATTAATTAGAACGCTAACCTAAATCAGCATCAAGAGAAAATAAGTCTTTGTCAGTTCATGGTTATATATAGTAAGCTGGATAACTGTCATCGTCATTAGGTGTATGATGTGAGGAAATGAAAAGGATAATGAGACTGACATTATGTGTTATTTTTTTTATCTTGCATGTTGTTTAAGATGATAGATGCATATAAAGGGGTTAAGGAGAGAGGTGTTGTGCATTCAAAACAGAAAACAATTTTACTTAAAGAATATAAGCACTCCCTTAGCGAATGAGAGATAATTGCTACAGTTAAAGAATGGCAATTGCATAGGTGTCATATAATGAATCTCATTTAAAATATTTTTTTTAATAAATAGGTAAACCCGATACACGCATCACAAAATGGATCGTTTATTGGAGTTGGTTCAAAAGGTAGGATGTTGCCCTTACCAATGACGACTTCTTGGTGTCAAAATATGTGCATAAACATAGTAATGTGAGAAGTAAGACTCCCATATAAACGTCTCTACCATGACGACATCGTTGCTAGAAGAGGCGATCCCTCCAAAAGATCGACAAATGTCGCCCATGATAAAGACGGTTTTACGTGAAGTTGTACTTTTTACTTGACTAAACCAATGCATGCATTTTAACAAGAGATAGGGGTAACAAGCCAACAATTAATCCCCCTTGTGAAAATGAATAAAAAATCTGCCATGCATGCATGATTCCTATTTTTTAAATCGCATTATACAATACATGCAGTGGTTTACATTGTATGGTTTTGTATTTATCTCCGTAAAAGTTATTATCTATATAACCATTAAAAAACCTAATTTTGTCAGCAAGGTATGGGGTAAACTACTTTGTATTATTTTACAGCAAGAGTTAATTGGGCTGCCTCCTTGGTAGGGTTGTTCACTTGTTCATCTATTGGCTTGTCTATTACGGTGATCATGTTTGAAAGCTTAGTAGAGATTTGCTATATCACGGGATCGTTCACATATTTATTTAATTAATTGGAACAACTTAGATTTACTTTACTTTATTTTATTCTTTCAAAAGAAATTCAAAAAATCATAAAAAAAACCCGCTTCTTTACGATATTTTTCTTTGAACGGCAAGGAACGACGTACCAACCACCGTGACACCGAGCGTTGTGGCCAATGTCGACTACTCGCCCGGCTGCCAGCCCCTTGGCTCTCCCAGATGCGCGGAAACCCGACCTCCACCCACCTGAAGGCACGACAATGGAATAATCAGTAAAACATCGTCTCCTATCCGTGTCAAACTGGCGCCACCGGCCCGTATTCACTCTTCACCTGGATGTCACTTCACCACAAGGGTGGGGGGCCTTTAGGATATTTAATCTGTCAAAGTGTGTGTGTATCTATATAATTTCTTTTAAGATTTAAATAAAATTATAATTTAGACCTGTTATAAACACAAATATAGTATAAACTCATTCGCACCATCATTTTGACAGGCTGCTGGGTGCTGTGGAGAGCTCGAAATGAGTTGATTTTCAGTGGGAAACGAGTCCAGGCGGCTGCTGTTTTTGGCGAAGTACAAGCTTTGTCATTCACTTGGGTAAAACATAAGAATAATCAAATGGGTTGGACATGGGAGAGTTGGATTGCTTTTGATGTTCCTAGTGGCTAATGCGGCTACCGTGGTCAGCCTAGGTGTTGTAATCAGGTTTGAGGTCTGATTGTTGTAGCGTCTTGCTTGTAACAATCATGTATATAGCTTTTGGTGATGAATGAAATATGAAATTTGCTGATAAAAAAAATTATAAATCATCTTCAAAAAATGTAAAAGGCGCCATTCCCTAAGTCATGTCGCATATGGAATATGCTCTAAAGGTCGAGAGGTGTCTACTCCTATTTTGGAAAAGAATCTAGGAATAGTCTTTCTTATTAATTAGCCACTAATTAATTAATTAATCAATAATGATGTTGTAAAATATAAATTAGTTTTTTAAAGGCTAAAAATATATATAAAAAAAGGCCACAACCAGCGGGATGCTGGCCAAAACGAGATACAGCCTCTACATCAACTACTTTAACTAGTAAACTATCACCTAAGCGCATTAAAAAGGTGCATAAGTGCATACTTTTTTTTTTTTGAACGGCCAACAAATTGAAATCACTCACGGAACACTGGAGTATCATCGTGCCACCAGTATTGCCATGCGATCATATTCCACCACCAAGTCACCAATTCAAGAGAAAACTCATAATTATGAGAAAACCCCCTTTGTGCATAGTGCATACTATTTTTACATTTTCAAATAAACACATGTTTTATTACTTTTTGAAGAATTTAATCCGACTATTGTACGAGATTTACATAATTATACTATTTTGAAAACTTATTAATAACTCAATTATACGACCGTTCTTATTTCACAAACACCGAGAATAATATCTTTATTAAAAGGGTAAAACTCAATAAATCGTGAAAAAAAAATCCTAAAAAACATTGTTCATGTCAAAAAGCAACAGGAGTATGTATTTGTCTTTACTTTTTTTTTTTAAGTTCGTTGGCCGTTCAAAAAAAAAAAGTTCTCCTCTCTTTAAATATACCAACTTTTGTCTCTTATGTAGCTTGAACCCTTCACCTTTACCACCAACACTTCTTAGACCAAGCGTAATGATCAGTGAATTGGGCGTTAAAGGGGGCAAGTCGCGCCCCCATTCACCCAGGAACCCCCCCCCCCCATAGGTTAAATGGGCGCTAACTTGTTCTGCGCAAAAATTTTCGCGTAGGTTAAATTCTGTATGGGCCAATCAAAGGGTGACAATTCATTTTTATTTTTTTTATTTTTTTAATTCAAATTTAATACCATTATATATTCACCCTATTTCACCCACCATTACACCCATTGCCCCTTTAATGCCCCTTTCACCACACCAAGTGGCCCCACATTGCCACATGTCAAAAAAAAGGCCCCTTTAACCCACCAAATTTCATCCACCATTACACATGGCCTTATGAGGCATCACCCATTGTTTGATGCGTAACTAATTCTCTTGGTAAACTGGTAAATTACGTTTGTATGTATTTAGATTGTAATGTAAGGCGTTTAATTTACGCCCGCCTAGCAAACAATAGAATTGTACCAAGTTAGATAACGAGTCAAAACGAGTTCGCTTCAAACTTATTGTTGGAATAATAAGTCGAAATCATGAGTCAAATGAAGTCAACTATAAAAGTCAAATGACAGTAGTGATGTATTAAAGTCCAGGGTCATTTATGACATTTCTCAGAAGTTTGTATGCTTCAAATAAGTTTCGGGATAATAATAAAGAGTCTGATAAAGTAGAGGGGCTAATAGTGCTAATCTGAAAGTGCTAACAGATTTGTTAACTGTCTAATTGGGATTAGGGCTATAAAGCTAGGTTAAGTCTTTGATTTGGGATTATCTTCTGCAATCATTTTCTTTTCTAAATCAGTTTGTAATCTCAATTGTTATCATCAATAATAAGCTCTCGAAGCATTTGTTCGTTAATTCTTGTTCAATTTCATAGTGTTTTTTACAACACTTATTGTTTTAAGAGTATCATTTTTTTTTTTGGTAAAGACAGGCCACGACTAATTAAGCTCAATTGAAATAAACCGTATTTTCAAAAAGTATTGAAATAGGTTTATCAACTATATTTGTTTTGTGGTGGTAAGTGGTTTAGGAGAAGAGAGTCAGTAGCACGCAAAAATGGTAACAGTCATGGAGATGGTGAAGGCCAGTGGTCATGCGGCTGTTGGTGGGTTGACCGGTTTGAATCCGTTCTTGTTTGTATTTGAGCTCCTTCTATCCAATAACCCAAATATAATTCATGCTTTACAAGCCCATAAAAACTAAATGCAACACACTTCACCAAATTCTAGCATGCTGCAATCATCAATTCATTAGCCTACAAATATACATTACGGCTAGAACAATCATTATTTATCAGACTTTGACATTATGTGTAAGAACTTATTCTTTATTTTAGATTTGTATTCTTTATTTGGTGAAAAAAAACGTTCTTTTTATGTGTAGTTTTTTCGGGCCCCTCCACTTTCATTGTTCAAGTTCCACCACTGCATAAACTTATTTTAATCGAATTTTAGTTTTAATTTATAAACATTAAAATTTAGGCTTAACGTATACAACAAATGATAATGGTTACATTGTCGCTTACAAACCGAGCAAGCTTGCTTATACACTTCTATAAACCGAGCCGATTTCAAATAAGCTTTTCTTAAACGATTTTCGTGCCACAACCTTTTTAAACAATCCCAACTTTGTTGCCAGTTCCACAACCGTCTTTCCTTTCCCCATGTTAAATCTCTCTATCTCTACCCTTGATATTATTATTGCGACAGTGCTTGTATTTTCACAAATGCTTTCTAATCAGTAATAAAAATTCGAACTACATATGAATAAAGTATTATATTTCTTGAAATGATATAAAACTTTCGGTGCATAAACCTTATAACTAATCTCAATGCATTACGTATTTAAGTATTCACTTAATCAAACAAAATCCTGATTATTCCTGCCTGGGAATGATTGTGTTCTTGGCAAGCAAAATTCATGCAATCAAGTGTTTGTACCACGTGGTTTGCATCATTGTATTCTTCCACAGTAGCCCACCTCCCATAGGACGCTTAAAATAACTTAGATAAATTTAAACTTGTATATATACATATGATTATAATAATCATATTACTATAATATTAAGTAGTTTTTTAACAAAAGAATTTGTACTACTATAGAAAGGGCAAAAGCAGCTAAAACTTGAACTGAAGAAATGGTCCCGACAATCAACATAGATGAATTAATGACAAAAGTAGACAGTATGTAAAAGTAGCTTTTTTTCTAAACGTTAGTTTCTTGTAAGGGTTATGGTAACTACACACCCCTCATTTTTATCTATACACCCCCTATATGGAGCGTATGGCATCATACCAGATGATGCATATAGTTGAACTTTCAACATTAAATGCAGTCAACCTTGGAATCTGTGTGGTTAGAACGCTATGTATACGCCTCCTGTGATGCATACATATGACCTCATACGAGGCATATAGAAGTACAAGACACAAGTTTCTATGTCGGAAATGTCACATCGTACCTATATACGCATCCTGTGATGCCATACAAACTATCTAAATACTATGCTAAAGTTACTAAAATAAGACTGTTACAAATGTAGTTAAATATTTAATATTTCAAGAAGGTTTTGGAGGTGCTTTAATATTAGGTTTAACATAAATTGCATCTTAACAGGCAATTTTTAACAACATATTAATACCCACGTGGCCACGTGTATACTGGCACCCATGGGTAAAGAATAACGGGTACCTAACATATATAAGACGGATATGAAACACGCTATTATAATCATCTATAAGAGTGTAATTATCAATACCTATTACCGACTCAAACCAGGCTAAACTCGAACTTGAGTTTCTGTCCACCCAATTAGGTTTCCATTATTTTCGTATATGCTCAATATCATTATTAAACGCTACTCTGATTAATCCATTGTTACTCAAATATTTTGCTAATGTATATTTTATAATTATAATTATAAATAATTATTATTAATATATAAATAGAACAAAACTAACCGAGTAACCGGTGTTAAGTCTGCATAATCTGATGAACTTCAATCATGGATGCTGTTGTTGTGCTCCCTTTAATCCAATTTTAAAGTCTGCAACTCTCTGCCCTTTTTTGTCGTCTTTCAAATACTTATTTTTACTGTTATTTTTAATTAAAAGCTGTGTTCACACCTTTAATCCTTCATGATTTTTTTTTCACTGATTTTTTTACAAATGAAATTAAAGGCATTTTTTCCCGCTTTTTAAAAAGGCATTTTTTTATGATGATACATGTCGAATGAAGAGTCAAGCGACATATAAAGCAACGTTTTGTATCTTTTTTTTTGAACGATCAACAAATATATATCACCAAAGCTAGCGGGAAACTAGCAATACCCCATACAAACCAAGAAAAAGCACAAAGACATACACGTTATCACCAACCTACTCTAGAAAGATCAAAAGAACACCACACATTCCACTCCAATAAAGGTTGTTTCGCCCTAGCCTTTACCCAAAACAAACTAAGAGATTTGATGTCACCAAGGATCCTTTGAAGAGAAATTTGTTTTTGATTGAAAACCGCTTCGTTCCTATGTTTCCAAATACACCATATCGTCGTCAAGCACACCGCATAGAATGCCTTCTTTTTCTTAGCCGAACCATCAACATGTGAGTAGAGCTCCAATAAATCCTTAAAATGAAACGCATAGATCGAACCTACTTTACACCATTGTGCCACAAGTTGCCAAAGAGCTTGAGAGAATCCGCAAGTGAAGAATAAGTGCTCCGAAGTTTCTGCAAAAGTCATTACATAAAGGACAGAGAACCGAACCAACCGAAACATTCCTATGAATAAGCGCACATTTGGTTGGAAGCCTTTCCATTTCAGCCCGCCACGCAAGGATTTCAGCCTTCCGAGGGACCCAAGAATTCCTTTTGATTACATAATCTGCTTGAGTAAATCTGAGAGAATGAAGCCGCTTCTTAAGACCACCAACCGAGAATACTTTGCTGCTATCCAAAGACCACTTCCAGCCATCACTAAAATCACGAAGAAAGGGAGCCGAGAAACTGCTGCAGAGCTGATTTAATTCAGCCTGCTCAGCAGCATTCAGCGAGCTCCTTTTCCAGTCCCAACCCCACCCAGAACCCAGCGGTAAAACCCGATCAGCAACCAAAGCGAATCTGTCTTTATCTAGCGCAAACAGCGCTGGGAAGACTGTAGCCAAAGGCGAGTCCGAAACCCAGCAGTCTAGCCAGAAAAAGACAGCCAACCCGTTGCCCACTACCCCATGAATAGCCCAACCCACGTCCACCCCGACCCGTTTGACCAACTGCATCGAAGCATGGACCTGTTTCCATGGTCCAGAAATTGAAAGTTTCGTCGGAACCGGGTTCCAATCTCTGGAAGAGCCATGGATAGCCCAAATTACCTTTCTCCAAAGAGCGCTCGTGTCAACCTTAAAACGCCACCACCACTTTGCCATCAGCGAAAGGTTTGTATCTTGAAGAGAGCCGAAGCCGAGTCCACCACAATCAACCGGGGCACTAACCCTTTGCCAAGCAACCCAATTCATCTTAGCTTTCTCCTCCGACCCACCCCAAAAAAACACCCTTCATAACTTTCAAGTTCATCGATAACCTTCCCGGGCGCTTTGAATAACGAGAAGTAATATGTGGGTAATGCATTAAGAACGGATTTTATAAGAGTCACACGACCACCAAATGAGAGTGTCTTCGCTTTCCATATTGTAAGCTTATTCCGAAACGATTCCACCACCGGTTTCCAATGTTTACTAAGATTCATATTCGCACCAACTTGAAGGCCTAAATAAATAAATGGAAATGACCCGGGTCTACACAATAAGACATTAGCCATTGCTTGAACCTCTTCATCTTCCACACCCACCCCATAAACACTACACTTACGTAAATTAGCCCTTAAACCCGACACCAAATAAAAACATCTAAGTATCCTCTTCAAGTTTTTTGCGTTCGCGACGGACCATTCACCAAGAAACACCACATCATCCGCGTATAACAAATGTGACAACACTAACCCTTCCGACCCGCAAACCAAACCGCGATACAAGCCCACCTCAATCGCCCGTCTCATAACACCCGAGAGTGCCTCCATAGCGATGACGAACAAGAAAGGCGAGAGCGGGTCACCTTGTCTAAGGCCACGAGAACATGGGAACTCATGAGTTAGAGACCCATTCACTAGCACCGAGGCCTTAGCCGATCTAACTATCGCCATCACCCATTTGCACCACAAAGCCGGAAATTCATTTGAAGCATGATGGATTCAAGAAAGCCCCAATTCAACGAATCATAGGCTTTATCGATATCCACCTTGAAAATCATACATTGCCTTCTAACTTTCTTCATCCACCCAACCATTTCATTTAACATTAGAGGACCATCCGTGATATTTCTACCGAATAGAAAAGCGGACTGCTCAGGAGATATTAACTTCTCGATAAACGGTTTGAGTCTAAGCCACCAGTACCTTAGATAACACCTTGTTGACACACCCTACCAAGCTAATAGGACGGTAATCTTGAAACCCCAAAGGATCTTTTATCTTCGGAATTAAAGCAATAAACGACGAAGCACAACCCGGCCCCACAACACCCCCACTATGAAACTCTCAAAAAGGCGGATAAAATCGTTCTGAAAGCTAGACCAACACCTCTTTAGGAACTTGAAGTTGAATCCATCCGGTCCCGGCGCTTTGTCACCATCACAATCCCACACCGCCTCCTTAATTTCTTGAAGCGAAAACGACGACATAACTCTACAGCATCCACATCCGAAAGTTGGATAAGGTGCGGGCAAATAATCTTAGGACGCTCCGTCATGGGTTCCCGGAATTTTTCCTCAAAGAAAGTGAAAGCATTGTCCTTAATAAAGGTGGGATTTGTGACCCACTCTCCATCCACCACTAGCCCATGAATCCTCCTGCTAGACACGTTTTGTATCAAATTTAATAGTTAGTTTTCTTGTCTCACATTGGTAGAAGAGCATTATTAAGGTTCGGCCTAGTTCAGTGTTTAATGGTTCAGCAACATCCCAAATCTTAATGATTCAGCCTTAACAATTTCATTCAGAAACTGAAACAAACGCGCTGAATGTTGAATCATTCAACGCTGAATGGTTCAGAACCCCATTAAGAAGCTTACCAAACAGCCCCTAAAAGTTAAAACAATCTTTGCAACTCAATAAATGTTATTCATATTACTCGGGTTTATGATCAAATACACAAGACACTTTTCTAGGAAGTGTGAGAAGGATTGTGATCCATTGATCATATATTTGAATGGTTGGGATTAGTTTTGTTTGAAAAAAATAAATAATAAATTATAGAAATGGCATAAAAGGAAAACCACATTTGTTGACTTCTCTCTCCATATGCAATATACATGTCAATTCCCCCATCATTTTAAAACGTCTATAATTTTTTCATACGATATTGTTTTTTCAAAAACATTTCACCATATTAACGGGCGTTTTTTTTATCTTTAATATGAGTACCACATTTGCTATATTAAAATTGAAAAGAAATTTATGTTAAATGGGTTTTCTTCTCCGTTGTGTCTTTTGCTCGTTCATTGTGTTATAGTATGCACGTGTGCTTTATAAATAGTTTATTTATGTTTTTTTTAGTCTACACATGATTTTAACTTTGTCCATTGTGTTTTATTATGCTTTTCATTGTGTTTTACGCAAATGAGTTTTGTATTTAGGTGTACATTGTGTTTTATTATGTTGTTAATTGTGTTTAGTCTATTATTCATTGTGTTTTAGTCTTCTGTTCATTGTGTCTTTAGTATGTCATCCATTGTGTTTTATTAGACTGTTCATTGTGTTTTATACCCTATTGTTCATTGCATATTTAATTTATACTCATTGTGTTTTAGGTTATCTCCGTTGTGTCTTACACCACTAGGTTTTTAACTTTTTTTTTCAAAAGTATTCATTGTGTTTTAGTCTTCTGTTCATTGTGTCCTTATTATGTCGTCCATTGTGTTTTACGTAACTGGGTTTTTGACTTTTTTTTAAAGTTTTCATTGTGTTTTAGTCTTTTATTCATTATGTCTTTAGTATGTCATCTATTGTGTCTTACGCAACTGGGTTTTCAACTTTTTTTCAAAGTATTCATTGTGTTTTATTCTTTTATTCATTGTGTCTTTACTATATTGTTCATTGTATTTTATTATACTGTTTATTACTACATCTGTCCCATTAGAAGTGTCTTGGTTTGAAAAACACAAAGTTTTAGGCATATTAAATTATTGTTTTTTTTGCTTGACATGTGACAACAATACCCTTGTCATATGTAGGTCCATCATATTCTTTGTTTATTTTAGTTGTGTTTTTAAGGGTAGATTTGGAAATTGGCTAATAATTTTTGAAAGTGGACACATTAAATGGGACAAATAAAAAAGGAAATATGGACACTTCGAATAAGACGGAGGAAGTATGTTTTATACCCTATATTTAATTGATGTTCATTGTGTTTTACACTCCATTGTGTCTTACGCAAGTGGGTTTTTGACATTTTTTTCAAAATTATAACAATATGGTACTCATATTAAAGATAAAAAGACGCTCAACTTTGTGGTATATTTTTTTTTAAAAAGATGACGTATAAAAAAGTTACGGGCATTTAAAAATGAAGGTTGAAATGGCATGTGACTTGCATGTGCATGTTTGTTTGACAAAATTATCCCTCCCACTTGTTTAATCATTTGGACACATGTCATTTTCTAGTGACTTCTCATCCTTCTCATTTTTGTAGCCTTTGTAGAATAACCCAACCTCATATTACTCTACATATAATGGTTTCGATATTAAGCATCACCTCTACTATCGTTAAGTAGATATTTATCAAATTCATTATGAAGAACTTCTGATACATACATATTTAGACGTTGTTTGGTTGATTAAGTGTTAAATCATTAAAAGTTTTAAATGGTAAAGAGCTCTGAATGATTAAGTGTTGAATGATTCAACTATGCACAAAGTCTGAATGATTCAGCTTTTAACCATTCCATTCAGATTCTTTTTTAGATTGAAGCAAACAATCTAAATGCTAAACCATTCAGAGCTGAATGGTTTAGAGTCATTAATAGGCTACCAAACAAGCCCCTTAGAGATGTATAAAATTTCCATAGTATAATCACACTTCCTTATGTCTAAAAGTTTTATAATTTAAAAAAAAACCGATATAAAAAATAGCGGTTTTAAATTATAACTGATTTGTGAAAAGGTCATGTTCCGGTCGGAGCTATATTTACCACATGTGAGGTTTCACCTAGGGAGATCCCCAATCCAGATGGGATGACTAATTAATATAGGTTGGCTCAGGGTGTTAGTCGGAGCTCTACCGTTGTTAATAAAAAAAAATATTTATGACCAATCCGGTGGATGCATGGGTGCATGAGAATGCGGATCTCCTTAACAAACAACGGTTCTTAATTCTTATTCGTAGATTCTCTCAGCCATCCAACGGCTCTCCTTCTCAGATTCTTTTATTTTCTTGAAACCCTAAAGTCTATTCAATCCATGTGGGGCCTACCGCATGCTTCAATGTAACGTGGCAATTATTAATTAATTTATAAATTAAAAAAGTCGAATTAACCAAAGTCTGTTCCCTCTGTCGGGCATGTTCGTTTGTATTGGTGTTTGGTTTGTGTCCAGCCGCTTGCTGGTTTTTCTATATATATATATATATATATAGAGAAGTTTTGCCGTTCAAAAAAAAAAAAGATTTAGTGGCACAACACGGAACACGTAAAAACAATTACAAAATATGTTAAATTTTTATGTGGTAGACGTCCTAGTAACAAGCCAAACATTATAAAGTGGCTGTCTTATGTTGTAACGTGGCATGAATCTACAATAAATTTTGACACAGACCCTATGAAATTTGACATGGACCCCAAAAACTGACCCCCAAGTTTATATTAATTTAAGATTTTTAAAATTTACAAATCATGTAAACCTATTAGAAACAAGTTAATATAAAAGAGTTTAGAGCATTCACAGTAAATCCTCCATCTCCATCTTTATAATTACACTAAAAATCACTATCTTTCTCTTTCATTTTCTATTTAATAATATTTATTTGATACCTTTATCATTACCTTTTATCTCTCTTCTACTCACAACCACTTTTAAAAATATTACAAAAAATATGGATGGTCAACAGTGTCTCCTTCAAATTTACTAATGAACAATGTCTCATCTACATATTTTCCCTCTCCTCTACTCACAACCGCTTATACCCACTCTATATAATATAAAGGTCCCCCTCACACTATTATGGAGTATCTATTGTGAAATAAGCTAATTATGTAATTGGACCTACCGTTCAAAAAAAATGTAATTGGACCTACATCAATTATTTCATTTATTCTTATAAGCCCAAGGTATTATAGCCTAGTGGCATCTTGGTGGTGAGATAAGACTTAGGGGCCATAATGTCCTGGGTTCAAATCTCACAAAGGTGATTTTCTCATAATTATGAGTTTTCTCCTGAATTGGTGACTTGGTGGTGGAATATGATCGCGTGGCAACATTGGTTGCACGATGATACTCAAGTGTTCCGTGAGTGATTCCAATTTGTTGCCGTTCAAACAAAAATAATTCTTATAAACCCCAATAACAATGATTAGAAATCAGCCTATTATTTCATTAGCCTAATAACCAATTAACACAATACACATTTTAAACAATTAAACAAATAGCCTAATGGACAATTAAACAAGCCTATGCCTATGTGTATTTTGAAACTTGTTAGTTGTTCACTTGACATAGGTTTAATATTGTAAATTTCGGGAATATGAATATGATGGAACAATTTGTCAAAATAAAAGTTTGATCTCTTCTGTCTCAAAATGTAAAGAAACCTTAGAGAGCAAGTGTGGAGAAGATAAAAAAATATCCTGGCCCGGCTTGGCCCGGCCCGGCCCGGCCCGGACCAGAAAATGCATTAGATTTGGCGATAGACAACCGATCCCCTAAAATTTCAAACCCCTTAAGGAATTCTAGGTCCGCCAACAAACATTGCATAGTGTAGAATGGTTTAATGAATTAATTAACTAATTAACCTCATTCCCGGACAAAGAAAATTACATTAAGATAACAGGCAGACGGGCAACAAGCTGCGCCGCTAACCCTTTCTGAATAGCAAATCCTAATCTACTAAAAACGTAACCCTGCCCACCCGAAGCCGATATTCAAGTCTGTTAAGAATGTTATCTCATCTTGTACCTCCCTCTTTATGTTCTTTCCCGAATCAATGGAGAATGTGGATTCGTGGAATTCTTAAGAGCTTCCGTGCTTTAAAATGGTTCACCGACCTTGGAATTCCAATGTTACCGGGGAGTTAGACAGGGAGATCCATTGTCTCCCTTCATTTTTATAATCGCTATGGAAGCGTTAACGAATTTTATTAACAAGGCTGAATCGGCGGGCCTTTTAAAAGGGGTCAAACTACCAAACGACGGACCAAAAGAAAAAGGCGGAGTTGGGTTGGGTTCATTGTGCCATATGAATATAAGTTTACTCTTAAAGTGGTGGTGGCGTTATAAAACGGAGAAAACGAGTCTGTGGCGAAGGATTATAAAAGCAATTCACTCAAATCACAGATCTTGGTCATATTTACCCATAAAAGAAAGTATCCCAGGAGTTTGGAACTTGGTTTGTAAAGTAGAAAAGGAATTGGAACTTGTGGGAATAAAGGTCAATGATCTAATCAAGGGAGAAGTGGGGGATGGGTCATCAATACGGTTCTGGGTGGACACTTGGGCTGGGGAAACACCACTGATGTACGCTTTTTCCAGCTCTGTTTGCGCTGGAAGCCGAGAACAATGTCTAGTGGAACAAAGATTGATAGAACGCGACAACAACTCGGCTGGACTTTGGGCTTGGAAAAGACAACCATTACTTGATGATGAACAGATGGAACTTCAACAGATTTCAGCTTTGATGGAACAGGTACAACGAGCAGGTAATCGGGACAAATGGAAGTGGTGCCTTGACCCGGGGAGGGGAGTTTTCGGTGCTGTCATGCAGGAACAAATTATCGGCAGCAGCGGTCCCATATTACCCATACCAATGGGCTAGGTGGGTACCGAAGAAGGTAAACTTATTAGCGTGGCGCGCTGAACAAGGACGACTCCCTACTCTGGACGGACTGATCAGGAGGAAAATAATCAGCTCGACACCGACTTGCAGGATATGCGAAGACCTTTCGGAATCTGCAGATCACCTGTTTATTCACTGTTTTGTGGCTGCCAATTTATCGTATTTATTTTGGTATTATCTCTGTCAGAGTAAGTACGGGGCATTGTTCTTTGAGAGTATTGATGATTATAGTTATTTAAGTTAGTTTCAAGTTGAGAGTTTTGATGTCTATAAATGGTGCTTGATAATCGGCATCGCATATATGGCTCATTGTTTTAGTAGCCACCGATGCTGCATCATTTCTACTTCAGAATCATGGGAGAAAAATATGATAGAATCAGAAGAACGATGTTTTTTAGGTAAAACCATCATGTTTATTACATCTTTCTTAGGCTTAATTGTGGGATATAGCATTCAACTACCATATGTTTATTAATGAAATTTTTAATAGTTGGCTAATCATTTAGCATGAAGCGACTGATCAAAGTTGGTCTTTGGCTAATCATTTACCTGCATTGCGCTCGAGTAACAGACTACAGCATCATCGTCATCATCATCATCAAGTGACTGATGAGTTATTGGAGCATAGTTGGCTAACAAGTTTTTGTATCTTACACAAGTCTAATGGGCAAATAAAAGACCGAACAGCTAAGTTTCTGAGTTCATTACGACTTAAAAATACTGGTCCACCAAACGAGTATAAACCTAGTTGACATATGTTAGAAAGTTTCGTACCATTTAATTGAACTAGTTATATTTAATCATGTTAAACATATATGTGCCGTATAAATAATGATTTTAAGTAAATAGAAAGTTTAGTTAAACATGTCACGTTTAAGGTTCGATGGTCCACCTAAATGTTTAAGTCACACAAATCCTTTAACACCACAAGGCGTCATGTTTTAAAATCTCTTTTTAACCATATAATGAAAATACCTTTTTCAGAAACTCAGAAGTTAATTATTTAAACTCTAAATAAATCAAAACCGGTTTCTCGAAACAGTACCTACCACATAATCCACGATTTGGAAACAATAATAAAATGCATTTTCCCACAATGCAATTCTACATATTTCAGTGACATATTTTTCAAACAAATTGTTCCTTTCTAACACTTAGCATAACAATAATGTCTTAATTGTCAACCCTTATCAACTAACTTTGTAGGTGTTGAACAAATTCCTTTTATTAAATCCATTGTTCCTAAAAGTCTATTTAAATTTCATGTAAATTAAATAATCATATAATACACGGTACAATTATCATATAGTCTGATTCAAGACAAATACTTGACCTCAAGAAAGTCAACTCAACAATTCAACTTTCAGGAGCTGCAGATACTTTATGTAAATGAATGTTACCAAAGCAGAACAACTTTTTTCTTTCAAAACATAGCATATTTGACTTCTAAAAGTCAAACCTATCTATTCTTCATCTATAGGTCAAAATGAAGGCAAAACTTACAATCATGGTCTTGAAAGTTGACAACAACACTCCGAATGATATATACACCTCTTCTAGCTTCTCTGCTGCACAACACAAACCTTTTTCCCCCACAAATGCCAAAAATGCTATAAAATGTGCATTGGACTTTACAAACCTAATAAAACCGGGTTTGGGGGTTGATAGGTCACATTTTACATGTACTGGGCCAACCATTGTTTGCACATATCAAGCACTGGAAGTGCATTTGCATGCAACGCCTACAACACCCACCCGTTTTAGGTTAGTTTAGCATGCAAATATTATGTAAAATGAATATGTATAAAAAAGTAGGGTGTATTTGCATTCACATTAAAGAAATGCAAAATACATACCTGATGTGCTACATATTGGACATCAGCCACACTTCCGCTTCTAGAAGCAATTTGGAAGGCACTTTTAAGGCGGCCACACACCACACAAGCCAAAACCTTCCTGAAATGCCACAATGTAATAGAAACTTAGAACAAGCTTACCTCAAGTAGAACAAGGTCACATAAATCCCATTTATATTCAAGTAATGGTGTAGTCTGAAATTGAAAGATTTTTAACCTGTGGCTGCTAGTTAGCATGTCAATAAGACGATCAGGGCGTTCCTTATGTTTGTTGGCATATACATTAATAGCTGCTCCCAAAACCTACATCCAAACACCAATTATATGCTTTCGTAATTATATTTGTTTAACATGTGAAACTAGTAAGTTTCATTGTTTTAAGAGTACACTTATGATTAATTACCTGGTCCCAGTCGTCATCTTCAATAGTGCCCTTAATATTTCTAAAAAATTCAGTTAATTGACCACCTTTCTTTCTCTCAGCAAGTGATGACGCCACACCAGCATATATATCAACAGCTGGATTTCACATTAATTTAGAAAATGAGAACATTGTAGCTAAATTCTTAACAAGACAGAATTGAATGGCATGGTTCATGATGCAGTTGTTACCAGAAAGATTGAACTCGTAGATCACTTGGAAAGCCAGGTCAAAGTTCTTCTCAACAAGAGCTTCTGCTATCACACACCTCCTCCTGCAGCAAAGACGTAAGAGCCCTTATGTTACATTGATCAGGGGTTGGGTAATGGGTCAAAACAGGTTTTGGATGAAATGGGTAGGGTCAAAACAGGTTTTAGGTTAAATGGGTTGGGTCAAAACATGCTCAGCAAGACTCAGTTGATCCGCAAACACTTATTTCTTCATTTTGTTTAAAAAAATATATACATAGCTAATCGGCTACAAAAAATAATATTATACTATAATCCATATATGTACACATATATGAACAGGTTAACATTATAGGAGTTAGTAATGCATTAAAACTTGAAAGAAAGACTTTGAGCCACTTTTAACCCTATTGTTGAGTTCACCTTTTAGTTAGATTTTTTATTTGACCCAATTCAGATAACTCACAGACCCAAACAACAAACTCAAAAGTACAAGGGTCAAAATTACCACCTCTTGTTAATAAAATATAAACTATATACAACAATATTGAAAAATCAATCCGGCCACCTGAAAGTTTCTGGATCATTTGGATTTCCAAAAAGAGTATTTCCATTGAGGTCCCTCTGTATCATTAAAGGATTTTATCACATCTACCTGCAATCAAAACATGTTAGCATGTATCAAAATGCAGAAATGGCAAGACAAAAGTATACCTGGCCGGTCAGATGGTACCGGTCCGACCACCGAATTCGCGGTTCGACCACCGGTTCGAGGTTCACACCGGCCGGTTCATGGTAAAAACGGTCCCAATACACTAACCGGACCGGACGAGGCTACGGTTCCCGGTTAGACCGGTCCGACCGGCTGGTCCGGTCCGGTTTTAACAACATTGGTAATTAGAATTGGAATTGGAAACAAGCTACCTGCATGGAAACTCGGGCAGAAAACTTCACTAACCCTTCTTCTGTAAGTTTTTGTGACGCACTTTTTCCACGAATACCCTTGGTGACAACCTTAGTTGAGCCGCCACTTTTAAATCTAGCAGCCAATGCTTCATCGAAATGCATCTAAACACACAAAAGTAAGGTATATAAGCACATAGGAATTAAATAATAATTCAAAAAAGTGTTCATTTAAGGCACCACTACTTACCTTTGCATTTTCCAAGTGTTTTATAGCTTCATCTAGGACAGATGAATTCACAAATAACTGTATACAACAAAGTCCAGCAGCCACATGATCCTTCCCAATTACCTAAAGAATTATATATTCAATCAAAGATGTTATTACTAGGGAACTATTTGTTGACTGATTTAATTCAACAGAACATAGGAATTACCTGGAATCTGTAAAGGTAGTTGAAATGTTTATAAGTTTCACAGAATACACAAATGCGGCTAAGTGCAGCTGATGTATACTGCTTCACCTCCACATCAGCTGTTTCTGTGGATGACATTCTAGAAGCCATTACTTCCTCTAAAACAGACATGGCTCCATAACCAATGCACAGGTCACACAAATCATCAACAGTTCCATAATCAGTTGAAAGTGGATCTGGTTTCTGTGGGGTCGATGACGACATGGCAGCAAGTGACGGTTGTTGAGGTGGCGGAGGAATGCCATCTTCAGGAAAAAATAGCATGCAGGCGTCCTTGTAATGGCCATGCTTGAACATAAAATCAAGCAAATCCTTGCGTGTAAATTCTTGTAAATAGTTAACACATTCAAGGTATCGAATGGCATCCAGGTTGCTGCGTGGAACGTCTTCAAAATCTGATGCATTTACGGAACTTCCATCTGAAGCTTCTTGTAATCTTCTGGATCTCTCAGACCGTGGAAATGTAGATGGCATATATAAAACATTAAGATATGAGTCGGCAGAAAGAGAATCATCCAATATTGCAGGTGCACTTTTAGCCAAATGCTCGTACCTACAGCATAAATTATAGTTAGTAATATACTCACAAAAATACGATCGTAATAACATTAAGTTGGTAGAATTTCTTACATGGAACGAACAGATGACACATCAGCTGGTGGGCCTCCTTCAATTGTATTTATAATATCTTGAATAACTGGTGCAGGATCATCTTTATACAATTGAAGTGCTTGCCTATGAACAATAATACCCAACTTATTAACATATAATCAGATACAGAAAGTTAAAGATTTGTGAATGAATCTGAGGTTAATATACTTGAATTTGACACGTGCTTGAGCATAGTGTTCCATCCGAATTAAAGCCAGTCCCCAAGCATTCCATACAGCAAATGCATCAATCTTACAAAGAATTATCACATTAGATATAAGAAAACTGAAATTAAATTTAGAATATGGCTATATGCTATACATACCTTACACCTTTTACAAGTATAGACAGCCATGCTATATCGTTCTTCAAGAATTAATCGATCACGCAACCGTGCAGATGATTCTTTGTCAGCAATATCATCAAGAGAAGCAGCAATTCCATATCCCAAAAGACTTTGCAACAGCTCAGCTCGCCTGAGCCACATGTCAGCTTGTGATAGGACTTCAGAGAGCTCATCAGTTGACTGACTACCCACACTAGAGCTGCCTGCATCAGAGGATGTATCCTCAATGTCTTTATTTCTTTCGGAATAACCAGAAACCTCAAGCTTTCTAAGTTGAGCTTTAGCATAAAGAAGCCCCTTCATATACCAAACAAGCTTGCTATTAGTTCATGCATAGATATGTATAATCATTATGTCATTAAAAAAACATGGTTAATTGGTTACCTGAACAAATGTCTCTGTAGCATGATAAGCTCGACCAATAGTTTCCATTAATGCGTTTTCAGGCAAGTGGTGAGAGCTTAAAACATTTCTCATTTGATTAACACATAAATCCAAAGCACCTTTAGCTGATGAACTCTCGTCTGAACACAGCGAAAGCAGTTCCTGTATAATGTATAAAATTCCACTACTGAACATGTTATATGTTACACATTATTTATGTACACATTTATATGTACCTTGAAAAGAATGATATCAGGGGCACTTTCATAGTGATGAGAAGACCTAACAGCTTCATCTTTATTTATATCACCAGTGAGCATCCACTGATCAGCAATAGAAACTGAAGGAAGGCGATCTTGACCATCCATTGTGTATGATGAAACACGGTCTTCTTGAATCCCAGCCATTGCTTCCCAAGTAGCTCTATCCGTTTGTGTAAGTCCCGACCCTTTTCTTTTCCTCTGAGCTTCTTTAGGAGTGGTTTTCTCTGCACTATTTCTTGGGTTCCAAGAAAAAGCCCTACGTGCCTCCTTTTGCAAGTTACTTAAGCTATTAGAGAAAGAAGATCGCGTAGGGGTTCCTGATTTTTGCTTTGTTTTAGGGACCGAAACTTGTATTCGTGACTCACGTCGAGGGGGGCTTATAGTAACCGAAATTGCCTTAGCAGCATATGTGAGGATTGTATTGTTGTCTCTTAGTGATGGGAATTCTTTAAGTATCTGGAAAATATTGAATACACTAAAAGTTATGCTACATCGATTTGTGAATACTACATATAAAGAGTTCTTGTAGTTTAAGGTACCATAGAAGCAGATTGCAGTTGTTTACGCATCAGCAAAACTTCAACAATCAGTTGAGGATGCTCATGCAACGCAGAGCATCTTTGCTGCCATGGTAAAGGCAAGACCGCCAACACACGAAGACCTAGGGCCCACAAATTAAGGCGGGAAAGCTCGGGTTCGGTTAAGTTGCTGTCTTTTCTTTTCAGGAAAAAATGAACCTTCAAAAAAAACATATATTCAGTTGTGGACCTTTTACTAAATCAATTACTGAAATAAAACCTCTACCTATATGATTAGACCTGAAAATTTCCACTAGATTCTTTTAAAATAACCCAGATGACCCATTTCTATAAGAATTTGGGTGATCTAGGGCCATAAAAAAGCACCCGACCCGCTTGAAATGCACCAAAGGTTATACCAAGTGAGGAACCAACCAGGTCAAATATGGTGGGAATACGAATTATGAGGGCAATTAATTTAGTAAGGGAACCGGCAAGATGAACAAGTGGCATTTGTTTTCCACTGTTCTCTTGCCGTATACAAAGCTTACATTACAGTTTATTACTATTAGTTATCAGTTATTTTCTATTAGTAAAAAACAATCATGTACACAAAGTTGTCCATTAATTTATTTTCAGATTTTTGGTAAATAATAATTTTAATACACAAAATTGCACAATGCACATAGAACAATATTAAATTTATATACCTATATTTTTTTGTTTACTTGTTTATTAAATCAAGAAAGTATAAACCCAACCCTAATCATTTGACCAGCTTTCAAAACAGTTGCTTTTGACATGAAGCAATTATGATCCATTGCCCAAACCCACTCATGTTGCACCCTCTACTTACAAGCAATTGTTTGGATCGAAGGTTGGGTAATTGCTGCATTGCTCCCATAGCAACTGGAAGAGCATCTTTTGAATCGCGTAGGGAAGATAAAAAGCGTGAAGCTTCAGCAGGCCCACCACCAGTTATTGGGTCGGCAGTAAGAAGCTTTACGAGTTGACGACCCTGAAGTTCTCTACGAAGTTCAATCGATAATCCTGCACTTTCAGCAACTTCTAAAGCAGCAGAAACAGCTCCCTTTTCAGCTAACCTAAGAGCTAGACCCTCTGGATCTTCCTTACACTCTGCCTCAACCTAGCAAATCAAGAATATTGGATCACAAAGGGTGGTTAGAATTAATAAGGATAATATGTAACATACCATATATTTTGCTATTAATAAAGTATTTAACCTCTTGCCAGCTATTGTAACGCTCGTCTGCAGATAGTATATGGCTGTACCGCATTAAAGCTTGTCTCCTTAGAACAACCTATACACAGTGCATGTGAGAGGTCTTTTGTCAATTTTTCAAAATCTTATATAAGTAATGTTTTAATTACAATAAAAATCTAAATCTTTGAATAAGATGAGTGGTTTTAAGTGGTTTGGGAGGATGTTAGATGTATGCATTAAAAAACTTTAAGTGACTTTCAATCCATTCCCCTTTGGCTAATTTGACCCATTGGAGACCATAAAACACAACCCATGTAGACCTATTAATAATGCCACCTTTAGCAATTATATATCATGAGTTGGTAATAAACACCTCGTTTTTAGAAGGATCATTTTCCAGCAAGTGACAGTGGCACATCGTGAGAACATCCAAAGCAGCATCTAACTCCCATCTATGCAAATATCTGCAATGCAAGAATACATTTATAAATGAGGAACTTTCTCCAGTTCTAATCAAGAATATGATTGAATCAATTACTTTATAGTCATAAGAACAAAAAAAAACAGGTCCAGTCTACATACTTGAGGGCAAGTGTTGCTGCAAGCTGTTTATCTTTCAACCTTAGGCAATATTTCCAGCTATAACTTGGTATCCTAAAAGTCGAATGACCAGATTGATTATAAACGGTATGGTCTTCCTCCTCACGTTCAATTAATAACTTTAGTAGATGATCCGAAGCACCATCGCGTAAGCATCGATCAGAAAGAGCAAGAGCATCCATTAGTTTTCCTTCTTCTATCAATCTAAAATTTTCAAAAATAATACGACATTAGCAACACTGAGTAGTTTAGATGTTATGTTGCAAAATAAGAATGTACATACACACACACACACACATATAAGAACATCTGTACCTTTCAACAGCTTTTTCGTATGGCTTTTCGTTCTCCCATCCAAAAGAAAGGAAGACAGTTGTATCAGTTTCAACCGTTTCTGAATTGGGATAATCTTGCCAAATACCACTTTCGTTTGTGGTTTCGGGAACCACAGATTTGGTGGGGCCTACTGCCAGGTCATCATGTTCTAAATCAGAATCACTATCATGCTCTCGAAAACGCTTCACAGAAGTTTTTGCCTCACTTCCATCATTAATCGTGTGTTCAGCAGTTACAGCAACCTCTGAAACTCGATGAAGATTGGTTTGCATTTGTATCCATCGATTCAAGGTTGGAAATCTGCTAGTTAAAAGAGAAAGTTAAATGTCACCACATAAAAACACTAACAAACTAACTGAATTCAGTTACAATAAACACATAACCTCTCTGATTGATCAAGTGCAAACTCATAGAATAATCTGTCAGCATCTCGTTTCATTACCGATCCCTCGTTTAAGGGATTTGATATGGTGGAGTCACCACCACCGTATAAAATACCATTCCCAAAAACGCATGCTAACACAGCTCTAACAGGAGAGAGTTTCACAAGATGCCTTACAACATCTAACTGAAGAGGGTACAAGGGAACTCCAGGTGTGGCAGAGGAAGGACAATAAGAACTCGGTTTGGCTTCTTTTGAAGAAGGTGAAAGAACTTTACATTCTGAATTACTTTTGGGGCATGTAGGAATTACTGCGATGTCTGCCCAGCCGTGACCAGACCTAGGTGGATAAATTGGGGGGACACATGCAGAAATCACTTCATGTACAAAATCAACAGACATAATTTCTGCCACCTTTGCAGCTGCATCAGTGCTACCCCGGTCAAACACCAAACGGGTCAACAGCTGTAAACAAACAGTAAGCAAAGGGAACACAAACTGAAAAAACTGATAAAAAAATAAAAAGAGACGATAAGCTAGGGCAAGGTAACAATACATCTTTAGGCCATTCATAAATGAGAGAGAAATAATTGAAGTCATGAGTAGTATCTGTTCCATCAACTATGTCACCGATAGCTGCAATATGGAGGATAAACTGGGAAAGATATGTTGTAGCTTTGGAAGTCAACGGCCATATATTCTTTTTTCAGCATCTTTAACACCATATGATGTTGAAGCGATTGACTTTTCACCACCTGATGATGGTTGACTCACAGGTCTTAATCCAAGCCCTAGAACTCCATTTTTGTCATGATTCAGAGCATCTTTATCTTGATACAAACTCTCTGCTCTCCTAGATTCTCTTTCATTTTCTTCATCAGCAATAGCTCTTGCGAGATTATGAAGCTTACCTAAAAAATAATCAAAGAATCAAACTACATAATTACTATTGAAAATTTAACTACCTAGAAAAAAAGGTTACCGCTAAGAAACTGCCGCTTTCCCATGTGAGCATCTTCAATCATTTGATGTAACAAAGGAAGAGCACGCTCCCTATGTCCTTGCCTTTGGAAATCTTTTGATGAAGTATTTATTAGGTCTCCTGTTAAAAGAGCCTGAAGTACTGGAAACTTCTCCTAAAAATGTAAATTTATCATGTAAATAAGGTATCACTTGGATTAAAAGGTCTGTGTATATATATCGTGTTGCTAAACATAAAACAAGATAGATATCACAGTAAAAAAAACATCTTATTGTTAAGAAACATGAAAAGAATACTGACGTGTTCCAACAATTCTTGAAGACGTTTAAGAAGACGTTTGGCAACTGATATTATTGCAATCTCATAAATTTGATCCCAATAAGTAGCACCCATCTTAGGAGCACGACCGGGATAGATCTCTGACAGCATAACTTGAGCCTGCACCATCACAAATTCACAAGTCCAGCTAAAATGAACCTTTTCTTTTTCTAAATATATGTCAGCATAGGTATGTTAATTCAATTTCAATATACCATTGCATAACCAGTGCACTACTGTCATCGCATACGACAAGCATCATATAATTGCAACAAGCTTTTAAAAGAAACAGAGGTAATAGACGTGTTTCGAGAATAGTAGGTTAGAGTGTAATGCGTCGATATATTCTTCTTTTGTGGAATGTAAGGGGTAATTTTCACTTGCCTGATCTAGAAGCTTCTGAGACAAATTTGAGGATCTTGAAGATGCTACAGCTACATCAATACATAGAAGAGTCTGGCAAGAAACATAAAAATGCAAGTTCTCATATGGCATTTAAAAATGGATCCACTTCGAAGCAAAGGAAAAGAAAATGAAGTAGAAATAACAGAAGAAAGATATCATACTGCGATTAAAGGACCTAACTGGGCACGAAGAGTGGAAAAATCTAACTCTTGGACCACAGAAGTTCCATCAGCAGCACGAGAAACAGCATCCGCAGCCTGGGGAATCACAAATACATAGCCTTTTTGCATAAACATTGGATTCATAAAACTGAAAACAGTAGTGACTAATATCCACTCAGCGGTTAGGTGCATACAGATGCTTTCTTAAAAGCTCCATCCACCCATTCAATCAGTTCAAGAGTTGCTTTATCTTCTGGAGGTAAGGAGAAACGGTTAACAGCCTCTTCCCCAATGTCAAACTTTGCCCTCTGCATGCAACTGAATGATAATAAAGTAACAAACTGTGGTCAAGCTCATAACTAAATGGGTATAAATAATCTTTCAATTATCTATAAATGAACTCACAGATTCAGCAGCTTGGATGGGGCGGCACGTAACACGGCTGATGCCTCTTCCCATTTCCATTGGCGGTCAGATAACGGAAGAAGACTTTGCAAGATTGATAACCGCCATTCCCAATCTTCAATGAAAGATTTTGCCTTTGAGATTCTCCATTCTAAAGCTTGTTTTCCATCAGTAGGGACAATTCCATCAATTGCAATCTCCTGATCAGTAACAGATGAAGGTAAATTTTGCCTCAATATATTAAGAAGCCGCCCTGTGAATGATATGACCATATTATTGCCTTCTTCGTTAGTGCAGGGATCACCACTTTCCTCAGTAGTGTCAGGGTGTGTGGTAGGTGGTGGGAATGATGATAAGCCTCGAGAGAGATCATCCATATGCAAAAGTGAGATGATAATGTTCACCATCATTATCTGCATCATTGAAAAGGTTAGGATTCACCTAGGTTGTGAGAATTAGAGATAGCAGGTGGGCAGGCTGGGTCACGGTCAGTTCAGGTTGAAACACATTTTCAGTATGTAGAAAAGAGTCAGGGTGGGTTGACCTGCAAACAACTTCTGTCCATTTCTCATATATTTACTTATTGTGTTAAATAAGATAACAAAAACTATGCTATCATTATAAAAACAAATTGGGTGACCTTCAACCCATTTGACCTGTTCGGAATGTATCCCTTTTAGTTAGTCACTCCGGCTCAAAATTATTGTCCACGTATCTATTTTTGTTTGTCCCAAAACAATAGTGCACTTTCAAAAACGTTAGGTTATAATTTACTAATTTTCCTAATTCATTCTTAACTTGCAAGTTTTCCAAGTCAACTGGCATCTTAAACGCAGAAAGAGTGAAATTGGCGTTCAGCCATCTACATTCTGTATTAACAATTTCTTCAATTGGCTCTTTTTTGTTAGTGGGCATATATTTTCGGGTAGAAGGAGTAAAACTCTTCATTTGACCAGTTAGGGGTTAAACCATAACCCAATAACCCATTCATAAGCAAATGGGTAAAAATATGCATCCTCTAGTGATATGAAGGGTAGTTGCTGAGAGTAATATTGATGTTTTCAATTAAATAATGGGAAGGGAGGAAAATAACCTTGCGTGGAACATTGTTGATAGCCTCTAAGTGAATCTTCAGGTCTTTCAAGTAACATAGTGCCATTTGGTAGCTTTTTACTTCATTATTCTTGCTATTCCCCATAGATCCAAGGGCAAGAACAGCGGACTCCATGGCATAACGCATGTGCATCAGTTCAACATCTTTCATCCTATGAAATGCAAAACAAAACCATAAAGCCAAAACATCTATTATGCCCAAATTAGAATGAAGAGATTGCACATACTGATTGCGTGTGATCTTAAAAAATCACTATGATTCAACTACCATTTATGCAAATAAATGGACAGAAATAACAAATGCATTTAATGAGAATGATACTCCCTAAAATGTTGAGGTAGAGACTCGGTTTATTAAACCATTAAAGAAATTGGATTCTACCTCTTCCAGGCTGCTAAATTAGATGTTATTGGTTGCATGCTAAATAACTCGATAGCATCTTGAAATCGTATGTCTGGAACTACATCAAACAAAACCTGTACAAAAAAGAGAAGAAAATTAACACCTTGTGCGTAAAATTATTATAACAACCGTTTGTAATTATCAGATTGGATTTATCCCAAAGCTCACAATTGAACCTTGACCTAGTGAAAAGAAAAACATTTCTCGAGTCTCGACTCATTTTCATCTCGATGTGCAAGTACAATTTCATTAAGTATAATTAAAATTCAGGGAGAAAAAATGCCAACAACCAACAAATTTTACAGGCTTACTCGAAGGGGGCTATGGATCGACAATCTTTCTAAAACAAGATTTTCAACAAACGGATCCAACTGGAGATCTTGGTTTTCAAGCTCTGTATGTCCTTTTCCAGACAAGAGTAATGAGGATTTCAAACTCCATGTTTGTCCAGAATTGACACATGCAACAAAAGAAGCTAGATCAAGCTGGTAACATAGGAAGTCACACAGATGTTCAATAGATGACACCTGTCAAACTTTAACAAGTTATATTTGATACCAACTGTTTCATACCAAAGCAAGAATTATGTACATATGTGTGTGTGGTGGTGGTTGGGGGAGGGGGGGATAGATATAAAAACAGTACCTCATCTGATTTATTACCATAGAGAGAAGATTCTTCGAGCCTCAGAATTTGTGATTTACTAGTCCACAAAAGCTGCATTAACTTCCTTCTCATATCTGTTTTCCCAGGCAGAAGATCCCAACCCATAACAGCCACAAGAGGTTGAAGTTGGGGGTACAATGAAAGAATCTATATAAAGATACAATGTCATCAAAACCCGATTAGAATTATTTGATCTTAACCAGAATCACGTGTTTGTGGAATTTTACATACATTGCCAGCTTCTTGAAGTTGTTCCCTCTTTACAGCAGAAAGAGCAACATCCATGACACATTGAAGTACATGCAGCCCTGAGATACGAGCATAATGATACATGTCTCTCATGCATGCAGAGATTGCCAATTTCAATGATGATGTTTGGTCGCCAGGTGTCATCTGTGCTACTAAAAGCCGAGCAAGAGGGGTGGAATCTCGTTGCCATTTGAAACTTTATGCGACTCTATCTCTTCAGCAAGCAATTCCTCTTGAATGGACTGCAAAAGACACATGATGCAATTCCACGTCATGTATAGGAGTATATGCATGCCTTGCATGCTATTCAGCTATTGTATGATTATTGTATGATTATTAAAGCAAGCCTGTAATACACAGATGTACACATATATATCAACATAGTTACATATGCTCGATAAGAAAACAGTCGCATACCTCTATCATGTGAACAAGATTTGTGGAGTTAGATGAAAGTGCTTTTTCATATATTGACAATAGTTTACTTCGAGTGGCAAGCCAAGTGTCATCATAGGCTACCATTCCTGAGAAAATCCTCTTAAGGAGATCTTGCAAAACCATGCTATTTCAACATCACAAGGGATAACAAATAAATAACCAAAAAAATAAAGGTAGTTTGATAAAGACTGTTACTGATTAACTTGAAGAGAAGAAAAAACATGGCCAACCAAGATATATCAACAAATTGAGAACCATGAACTAACTGAGGTATTGTCCAAGTTGGTAGATAATCCTAACCGTAATTACTATCAATAATGAGAAATATTTAGTCAAATCATTTTGCTCTCACAAAGCGAATGGGTAAATTCATCTAGAGCATGTAGAAGACTAAGGTTTCATATTTAAGCGCTAAGTCAATATAACTTATAGCTCACTGAGATACAAAATTTTTCCCCTTCATGTTTAACATTTTTACAGAATGCAGTGTCATTAAAAAAAAAAAAATATATGCAAACATCAAGCAAAGGTGCATATAATCAAATTGTATTGAGGGACACAAAAACTGTAAATTTAAAAGACAATCTCAAAATTAAACCGAGTCTTCACGCATACCGGTAATCAGCTTCATCCACCCCATAATCAAACCGAAGAAACTGAATATGAGACAAAGCCCCATCATTATCACCCTCCTTCAAGCATTCCTTCATAGCATCCAAATGCATCATCTGAACACATCTTTGTATCAACTCAAAAACCTTAACATCCTCATCTTCCCCCTCTTCTTGCCCCCGTTTAACCTGTTTCGCTACATTCTCACACAACGCCTCGAAAATATCCGCATTCTCCAATACCACTCCCCTCAAACACATCATCTCACCTTCTTCCATCTCTAAACCATCCTCTTCACTCTCCCTAGTTTCCAATTCAATCAAATCCGACCTCAACCGCTTAAACCCGACCTCCATGATCTTATTCAATACTCTCAAACACTCCTCAAAATCCCAATCTTTCGTTTCACTAATCGGCTGTTTCAAATCAGCCTTATTATTATCATTATTATCACTAACTGAATCAGAATTAACAACATCCAATTCACTATGACCTAGATTATTATTATTATTATTATTATTATTATTATTATTATTATTATTATTATTATTATTATTATTATTATTATTATTATTATTATTTCCTTTCTTACTTTCCAAAACCCTAGACATAATAATCTGAACATAAAGAAGAAACTCAGCACGTAAACGTAACGTGGTGGAGTCAAAGGTCCAAACACGTGATGTATTATCATTAAACTGAAGGAGTTCTAGAGTAGATATATACGTTAACAGAGCAGGAGAGCAATCGGGACTAAACAGGATATTATTATAACGGCCACCATTGGATACAATAGTTTGAAGAATAGAGCGAGCTAGGTCAGGGTTTCGGGATCGGAGAGCGAGGATTGTGGCTCTAAATGGTTCGATTTGGCCTAAGAAGAGGTGGTTTGATGCGAGACGAGAGAGCAGGTCGGTTTCCATGCCTGCGTAGTCTAATCGTGACTCCATCGATGGTTGTGACTTGTGAGCTATGGATGTAGATATAGATATAGATACATGTGTGTGTATATATAGGTGACTGGTGACTGGATTGATGGTGAGAATTGGATGGCGATACAGTTGAAGAAGAAAGAAGAGCGAATGAGGTTGAAAAGAGGTTATATAGTTAGCGACGCCTTGGAAAGGTTGCTACTTACCACATCATCGGTGAATAAACACGATTTTAATTTTAATTTAAATAATATGGAAATCAATATCCAGAAACTAATTAGTTCCTTGTTGTAATTTTTTTAGACTATATTATTTTTATTTATTTCACCTATTTTGCTATGATAATGATGTTTTTTTTACCGTTTGCGGTTACGGATCTAGAACTTTTTTGATGGTGAACATAAATTGGTTGTGTTAAAAAAAGACATGTCAAAATGAGTCATACTTATATACTTAACAATACAGTAAATTTAAGAACATTTAAAAGTAAAAAAAAAACATTAGTTACATGTATATTTATGTTTCGATCACTTGTATATCACTATTTATAACTCGATTCGAGTAAAATTTATATTTATATGTAAGTGGAAAACAAACTATTTATATTTGTATGTCACAACGACCTCCTCATAAATTTATAGAATCGTATCTAAAAAGTTATAAGTGGAAAACAACTATATCTAAAATTATTATACTATTGTTCCCCACTATATAACTTCCGGTCAACACACCCAAAACTGAATTTATATTAAATCCTGACCACATTAATTCATCAGTTATTCTCTAAAATGAATCTGGGCCGTTCAATTTGGCAGTTAATTTTTTCAACGCAAGTTGAGAATTCCTATTTTTAAGGATGAGTGTTAGCTACATCTTCTCTCCCATGTTCCACTTTTAATCCCTTTAAAACCATCTCAACCACTCTCTCCTGTTACCCCAACGCCAGATCATCTCTCTTCAACAGATCTCCCAATTTGTTTTTTCAATTGCATCGCATCTTCATGCTGTGCGGTTCAAATCGTGGTCCATAACGAAAATAAAGGTTGTACTAAGATCTAACCTTTCTTCTTTGTTCTCGGATAACCTTTCGTCTTCTTCAATTGCATTGACACCCCAAATGTGCATTATGCAGATCGATGACGGAAGGAGTCACCGCTTCACCTACTCTTTGCCACAGCCGACAAAGATGTTCCAAGTATGAGCTAATTCGGTGAGAAGCAATTGACTGACTCCAACTCTTAATGGACATTCTACTCCTTGCTTATATAATTGGGGATTTTTTGCTACTCGTCTCAAATTTTCTTCATTGAAATCAACAAATTTTCAAGTTTTCGGCATGGAAACAGTGGTATTTATGACTTATTTTTGTAATTTCTCCTGCTGCTACTATAGTAACATTAATTGTTTTACGTGTTAGCATAATCATGGTAATTTCTTACTTAGATCTTTGAGATTTTGACCCAATGTTACAAGCCCTGCAAATATATGAGGTAGGCAGGGGACAATTAAGTATCATAAACTTCTTTTCTTTGTATATGTTTAATGTTCAACAAGAAAAAAAAAGAGAAAAACACAATTATATGCAATTATTCTGTTTTTAACTTAGTCTTTTATTCTTTTAGTGTTTCAGTCTTATCTGGTCGGGAGAATGACAAAGAAGCCGCCCGTTTACACATCGAATATGTACGTCTTTCATGTATACCCAATTTTTACATTTTTATTTTAGTTTTACATTGCAACATACGTCAAACAAATACTTTATTTTATTTTGGATGTTAATCCAATAAATCCAAGTGATGTATTCTGTGTATTTATCTATTTTTAAAATAAAATAATTCATAACTCAGAAGATGAAAAGAAACAATGTAACAATGTTTATTCTAAATGTGTATAGAATGTGCACATGTATTGAGCTCATTACTACGATATCTTCAATCATTATTAGTGAACTATCTTTAATGTCAGGAAGCATTTCAAATATTTCTTCCAGTTTTCACTTGGCCCGTTAGATGGGAGCCTTTAGATATTTGATGTTATGAATGCAATATACATATGTCCCAAGTCGGGGATCATGCTCAAAAGCAGGTGTTTGTGGATGCATTAGATGCGCATATTATGAGTAACATTATCAAAGTGGGTTCTGCTCTCCAAGTTTATCCAAGGTAATCTTTGCCTTTCGACTTGTGTACTTATGAATGGGTCAATTTGGGTTATGTTTGATTCCTATTAGGTCAAGGAGGTATAAATAAAAGAATTAACTTAAACGTTACAAGGAAACATGTCAAATGGGTCGGTAGTCGCTGAAAGTGTCTTTTGATGCATGAAGTGTATTAAGTAACTTTTTAAAAAAAAAATCAAATTATTATTGATATAATATTTTTTACACACATTTTTGCAATGTATGTAACCGCTTATTTTGCACACTGTAACTGTTATTTGGATGATCTTAGCCGTCCAAATCAGGCGGTTATTTGTGAGGTTAAATCGTGACCAGTACCTAGTGGTTTTGGCCCAAATTTGGCGTTTATTTTTTCCTAGAGCGTTTTGGCGTTACCGCCCTTTTCTCGCTAACTTCTGCATGTCTTCGTTTTTTTCTGCAGAGCAATTGTAGGTGGTTACATGACATTCTTATATGAATGCAAATCATGAAATTTTAGTAAGTTTTCTCTCCCACCTTTCCACCTTCAATCCCTTCAAAAAAAAATTTTTACTCTCCCTGTCAACACACAACAAATCCTCCTTTATTTTTATCTGGTTTTGAGAGATCGCTTTGTAGGTTCATTGTCATATTTAAGTTCGATTTTTGGTTCGCGGGTTATTTCTGCAGTTTATCAGTTCAATTATGTAGGTTTTTGTAGATCTGTTTGTTGATGCTCCATACCTAAAACTCTTGTACTTGTATTTACTTTTGGAAAAAGGTTGATCTTCTGTTGGCTTACAGCTTCTGTTCTTCATTATTATAACACTTTAAGTTGTTGTGACGGTATATTTTAAGTTTTTTTATTAGTGTTAGCAGTTTTTTATTTTATATGAACTTGTGTATGATTTAGTGTGAGTTTTATTTGGAAGGAGGAACCATTCTTTTGTTGCTGTTGTCTACATAGATGAGTTTGACAAAACAAGTTCATATAAAATCGGTTAGCTTAAAGTACCTTTTGAGTTAATATAGGTTTAAATTAGTTCTTCCAATTACTAACCATTCTGTTTCAAACTTTTTTGAAAATAAATTATGATTTAATGATAATATAATAATAATAATAATAATAATAATAATAATAATAATAGATATTGAAGCTTCCCTCCCGTACGCCTCTTACAGACGAGGCCTGATGACGTAAAAAAAAGGGCAGCTGCAGTTGGCGGGTAGGAGGTGAGCAATTTTTTGTTGCTCCCCTCCAAACTCCTTTGTTCTTGCGGGGTTGTGGTTTAGCCCGCGTTATTTTCACCTGACTTGTCTCGAGTTGGGGTTTCTTATTTTTCTTTCCTGTTATTAGATTTGGTGTTTGCGTGCATATGGCTCCTAATAAAAGGGACCGGAATGTTAAAAAAGGAGTTTTTGGCTCTGGCTCGAGTAGTGGTTTGAGAACATGCCCCTTTAAGCTTTTCCATGAGTGTAAAGATGGTAAACCGGGGCCTTCAGGTTTTCTACGCCTTCTAGAGCACATGCAAAGTTTTCATTTCAAGACAGAAAAAAGGAGGGCGTCTTTGCAAGATGCAATCTCCCAAGACTTGGACCTTTTTATGGAAGTTGGGGGCGCTCTTAGGGATGGGGCTAAATGGCTATGTGGGAGGTGCATGGTGATGCATGCTCTCAGCAAAAGGTGCATTCACAGTGCTGATGACATCATCTCCTTCTCTGTGGTTACGGGAGATGTGGAAGATTTCATTGTTGGGATCCAGAAACCTCGTCACGTGACTGTGGACACGGAACCTGGTCCTTCAAGAGGTGTGGTTGGGGATATATCCCTCTTAGAAAAGGTTTTCTCACTGCCCATTCAAACTGTCAAGAGCATCCCCCCAAGCTGTCGATTGGCGTTTGTCCAGGCCTTGACAGGTGCCTTACGCAAAGTGGTGGCTTCACCAGGCTCCGTAGAAAGCTGGGTCAAACTGCTTTTATTGCCGCGTGTACCCTGCGGGTTGTCAAACCGTCCACTAGGCAAGAGCGGAGGTCTGGGAATAGGAAATCACTGCAGTGTTGCAGCATCCTACAATCGCTTTCTTTGTGGAAAGACGGTTCTGGGTTTGCAGATCTTGTTCCTTCTCTCTTCGATTGCGCGGGGGGTGTTTCCTTTATCAAGGAGGAAGCAGTGGGGAGTGAGGCTACTGAAAAGAGCCCCAATGTCAAACAGTGCCTCCGGAAAGTACGGGACGGTCATTTCACAGCTGCTGTGAAGGTGTTGTGCTCTAGTGGGGTTGCTCCTTTTGGGGATTCTACCATGAAAGCCCTCATTGATAAACATCCGGTGTTGCCTCCCCGTCCTTGCCCTCTAACTCCGACATCATACCCGCGCTTGTTGTGGATGAGGACTGTGTGCTACGATGCATCCGATCTTTCCCTAAAGGGACTTCCTGCGGGAGGGACGGTTTGAGGGCCCAACATCTATTGGACGCCCTTAGCGGAGAGGGGTCTCTGGCTTCCACGGGTTTGCTCTCAGCTATTACTGAAGTCGTCAACTTATGGTTAGGGGGTTGTGTCCCAAGGTGCTTGCTGAATTTATTGCTTCGGCCCCCCTTACCCCTCTTCTGAAACCAGATAACGGGATCCGACCCATTGCAATAGGGGCCATTTGGCGCAGACTAGTATCTAAAGTGGCAATGAGGAAGGTTGGTAAGGAAATGGCTAAGTATTTAGGGGACTTCCAATTTGGGTAGGGACCCCAAATGGGGCAGAGGCGGTGCTCCACAGTGCGAACAGGTTCCTTAACTCCTTCCATGAAGATGGTTCTTTGGCTATGCTCACTGTGGATTTTTCAAACGCGTTCAACATGATAGACCGTACTGCCCTTCTTCGAGAAGTTCTTCAGCATTGCCCGTCTATCTATTTGTGGGTCCAGTTCTTATATGCCCAGCCAGCTAGGTTGTATGTTGGTAATGATTGTATCGGGGCTACTACGGGGTTCAGCAAGGGGACCCTTTAGGTCCCCTCCTTTTTGCTTTGGCATTACACCCTATGGTTCTCCGGGTGCAAGAAAATTGTAACCTCCCATTTCATGCGTGGTATCTTGATGATGGGACAATTATCGGTGATGCCATTGATGTTGCGAATGCCTTAGACATCATCCGGAAGGAAGGACCATCCCTGGGGCTTCAACTGAATATTAAGAAAACTGAGGTGTTTTGGCCGTCTTGTAATGGGGTGAAACGTAGGGATGGGCTTTCCCCAGTGGGATTGGCAGGCCAGAAAAAGGGATGAAGCTCCTTGGAGGGGCTGTTAGTCGGGACTCTTACTTTATACAGAATTGGCAGGGCGGAGAGCCTCGCGCGCGGTTGATCTTATGAAACTTTTGCTCTGCCTTAGGGATCCCCAGAGTGAACTCCTCTTGCTCAGATCTTGTATGGGGGTCGCTAAGTTGCTTTTTGGTTTGCGGACCTGCCAACCCGCCATGATGGATGAAGCAGTATCATGTTTTGACACAGGTCTGCGGGAAGCTATCGAAGACATAGTGGTATGCGGGGGTCCGTTCTTTGGTGACCTACAGTGGCGACTGGCATCCTTGCCGATGCGTTTGGGAGGATTAGGGCTCCTCTCAGCAAACGATGTTGGGGTGTATGCTTTTGTGGCATCGCGAGCTCAGTCTTGGAATCTCCAAGACCACATCTTAAGGAATAGTGGGGTTGTCGACATGGACTTGGACTACATACAGGCCCTCGAAAGGATAAATGACTTTCTCCCAGGTTTTGATATTGGCGGTTTTTCTAACAAGGACACCGCCCCCCCAAAGCCTTAGAAAACTTTGGCGAATGCCCTCTTTGGCAAAATCGCACAGAGCTTGGGTGAAACTTTTGATCTGTCCCCCCGCCAAAAGGCCGTTATTGAATGCTTGCAAAGCCCCCATGCCCAAGATTTCCTGAATGTTATCCCAATTGAAGGTTTGGGCCAAACCATGTCTAGGGTTGAATACAGGGCAATTCTTAAATATCGTTTGGTGATCCCCATGTACCATGAAGATGAAGTTTGTCCGATTTGCCGTAAGGCATGCTTGGACAAATACGGGGAACACGCGGTTCACTGTAAGGAGTTGCCTGGTTTCAAATATAGGCATGACTGGGTCCGAGACGTTCTTTGGGACATTTTAAGAAGGGCTGGGATCTCAGCCAAGAGGGAGGCTCCTGTGAATTTCCTCTCGGACCCCGCTGAAGGGAGATCCACCTTACGTCCAGCAGACCTGCTTGTCTTTGGGTGGGCCGGGGGAAACACGCTTGCGTCGACCTAACAGGTGTATCTCCCCTGGTTGGTTTGAGGGATAGTGGTTTTTTAGCAGGGCAAGCGGTACGGAAAGCAGAGGCGAAGAAAGTTGAGAAGCATGCTAAAGCTTGCGAGGAGAACCAACACGTTTTCGTTCCCCTGGCATTTGATACCTTTGGCTCTTTGGCACCGGAAGCCATCCGGTTCCTGACTAGAGTCCAACGGGTTATTCATAGCAGTGTCTCGACTCCGGGGGGGCATGGGTTCGTTTTTAGTAGGTTAGGGTTTGCCATCCAGAAAGGGGTGGCGGCGCAGCTTGTTGCCCGCCTGCCCGCTATGTTGATGTAATTAGTCGCGTTTATGTTTTTATGAATGAGTAATCAAATTAAATAAAAAAAAAAAATTATGACATCATAGCAAAAAATGATATTAATTTAAGTTTAATTTGTATTTAATGTTTTGAAATTTTAGATTATTGGGATTTTTAGTTGACTTCCATTCTTTATTTTTAGTCACTTTTTCTTATCTTATATATTTTGCATTTCCATTTTTATATTATTAAAAAAATGCATGATTATACACCAGTTGGCCACTGCAATGCTAAACAGATAGTTAAATAGATTATCTGATGCTTGCATATCGCATTTGCAGTCTAATCAGCAAAGTTTCTATCCCGCAAGCAATCGGCTATTGCAGGTGCAGATATCATGTTTATCCACATCTACAATTACACTGTAATGGACAACAACAAAATTTCAAGGCCCATACAGATTATATTTGGTGACTGGTGTGTGGCGGTCCTCCTAAACTCCCGTAGATATTATCATGTTCTTATGACATGCCTATTAAGCTTGGTATTGGGGAACAAAACTGGACTGCCCATCAAAATAATAAGGTGTATTCTTTCCTTAATTACTTCTTATCATAAGTAACTAATTAGCTGGCAAATTATCCCAATTGTTGACATGTTGAATCACTAGGTGGCCAAGTCAGACTTAATTCACGTAGGCGGCACATAGGCAAAGGGGGATTTTGCCATCCATGTAGGAAAAAGTGTTGGGTTAATCTTGATGGTTAGGGTCGAGTACGGGTCAAGTCGGGTCTTTAGATTGAGATTTTAATAATTGGATTTACTAAAATGTATTTAATTATTTAGAATTAGTATTTGTTTTGACCGAGTTTTCTGCATGTAATCGTTGGGTAGAAAAGTCTAAGTATAGGTCCGATTCTTTAGTGGGTGATTTGATTTTTCATGTTAAGTGGGTAATTGGTGGTGTATTGAAGGCTATTTATAGTCTCCTTTATGGAATAAAATAAGTGTGTGTTTGTTCGACAGTTTCATTCCATTTGTTTCTGTTTGTTTGCAAACCACAAAACAATTCAAGTAATAAATATCAAGGCCTGATCCAATTACCAATAAAAAGGATGGGGTGGTCATGGAGGGCAAGGGACGTATTTTTAATCTAGCCGTTAGGTAATGGGTGTTTTGAAAAGAAAAAAATTAATGCATCAATGTTCAAATGCCCCAACGCCCGTGAAATTTTTCATGGGACAAGGGGCAATGCCGGGTTCACGAGATCAAGGGGTGGGAGTGTGGCGTTTTGTGGCTTCTACACCCATTCCCACGCCCCACTCCCTCTAGTCTAATGCGTAACTTATTTCAGGCATGATCTGCTTCAACTGTCAACCCTACTACAACATTCTCTGTGTATGTTGACTACAATTTAACATCACCATTCTATACATAATACATGCCATGCTATTTAGCTTCTGCATATATGAAATTTTATTGTATATGTTTGCATATCTTGAAATTTTTTTTTATCTATTACCGTTGTTCTTTTATATATTATCCTGTGGATGTCCTCTTTTACTTGCACTTTACAATTTCAAAGGTAAATTTGATAGAGTTTTAAAGGGTACACGAGTTTGCAAATTTGTTCATTCTATAATGAAAATTGCAACAAGAGCGATAATGCTGGAAAACGACATTTGGGTAATGTGTAATGGAATTGGATCTCATTCAAACCAAGGAGAAGCTTCATCTGGATTTATTCCAGTTAGTGGGTATGATATCTCACTCACGTATTTGTTTTTATTGTAGTAATTTTTGTTTTATGTCTAGCCTTAAATATACTTTCTAGAATATTTGGATATGAGTAATTAAGTAGTGATTCCTGTGGCTAAACAAGATCAGCGTAGATATACATTTACTCCATTCAATCCTTGATGGCTTACACATCTTATCATCTTTTTTATTTTTTTTTACCCGCCATGCTTATTAATATCCTTGCTAGCAGGCACATTTTTGGTTGATGTTTTAGGCATAATACATTTTTGGTTGATCATTTTTCTTTGGAATAAGCATTGTCTTTGCATACAGCATACACAATAAACAACTCATGGTTGGTTTAACTCAGCTTAAGTTTAGGATGTGTTGCCTAGGGTCGTTCGAACTATTTTCACCCATTTGTTGTAGTAAACTAATGTGCTAAACATGATTACTAAAACGATATTAAGAAATAATATTTGAAATAAAACAATTTTAGCGTATACACCAACTTCTTATTGGTTTTTTACTTTTTTTGCACTTGAATTTGTAAAACTAACATGTTCGTTTGTGTGTTATGTTTTTAAAATGGCTGGATCATTTTCATATATAACATTACATTACCTGTCATGCATACAGGTATAAAACTAGATGGAGATTCAAGAGGTGGAGCAGTTTTGAGTGTTATGATCCAATAGTTATTATACCTACAAAAATAATGTCCACTTTTCATTTTGTTTGAAAGAACTTCTTATACGGACCGAATGGCGGTACACATTTTGGGAATGGGAGATGTTCTTTCACTAGGGGAGAAGGCACAAGAAGTTGTGTCATATTATTATTATTATCTGAAATTCCCTTGAAAGTGCAATACTTTGAAATACATTTTCTTATAATTTTTAGATGAAACAAGAAGATGTTGCAGGTTTGCAGCAAAAGATCATGAATGCAAAATTTGACAAAGACTTTTTAAAGCAAACTTGTGTTGTTGCACAAGTGGGTTCTCTCTGGGAATGATTCCTGGAATGGGAGAAGTTATGCCCACACAAATTCGACAAGCAGAAAAAGAGTTTACAAATAATGGATCCAATGGACTTCCCATTAGAATTAAAAAAAAAACAGTTTAATATTTAATCATATAAGACTAACAAACAAATAGTTAATAATTTGTTTTTAATGATTTGCTATGCAGCTAAACTGTAAGTATATAAATGTGCGACGCAATGCATGCAGTTGCAGTAGGTCATGCGTTAATGGTGTTGGTATTGATATACATACATCTAAGATATTTAGGCTTCAGGCAAGGTGCAGGGGCAGTGCAAGCGGTGTGCAAGGAATGACTTTCTTTACTATCAACGCTTAATTTTGCTATGATACATTGTCACCGCATGTCAACTACATTGTCACCGCATGTCAACTGCATATGATTAGAAATTCATAGTAATTTGAGAAAATATCAAATCCTACTGTAATCAACTAACTTACAACAAGTCAGGTTTTAATTACCTTACTTTACTCAATTCGATACATGTTGTAAATACGATTATACCAAAATTAGTGATAATTCATATATGGCATTTAGATGTTTCAAGCTATATTGTTATTGTTTGGGTTTTCCTTAAAAATTTGAAGATTATACACAAGAAGCAAAGATGTTAACTTGTGACAGTTAAATAACAAAAATTTGAGTTAATATGCATGGGAATTAATCAACTTCTGCGTCTACTAATTTATTTCAATTATATAAAACAATATCGGGATCTTCAATATACACATAATTTGAATGTTGTAAATTTCAAGAACCCGTCCGTACTAGTTTATATTTGTGTTTCGCACCTATAACCAAATGCATCCATGTTGTCGGCATAAAACACCTTTAAAGCATAGAGTACAACAAAGCATTACAAAATTGCTTTTCTAATTAGTAATATTTAAATGTATATATTTTATAACGAGCATTTGATTCTTTTTACATGTCAATTTTTTTCTATTGATTACGTGTATTACTATACAAGTTGAATAAAAAGTGGTTGCTGGTTTGTTAAAAGATTGTTTTTTCACAGACCCATTTTTACCTAACTTGTTTTGGTTCGTCTTTAATTAACATGACCAATTTGTACAACCCGTCAAAATAAATTACGGATCCACCATTGGTTGAATATATATTTTTTATTATCTTTACTTCGAAACACCTAACTTTCTTCATACTTAACTAATAGAAGTCCAAAAATTATTTGTTGTCACTTGTCAATTTGTTGTTTTGTATGCGACACTGGTTCGATTGCCCGGCGGTCCAACCATCCAACCCGGACCGGTCCAGGCCCTGGAACCCGGTTCGGTCCGGTTTTCCAAACCATGAATTTAACAACTAAAACAGATTAAAAAGTGAAGTGGAAGCTAAAGCTATAGGAACGAAACTATTAAACAACATGATACAATAAAAAAGAAAAATGTTTCCTTTTTTTTGTTGATTTTTTTTTTGTTGAAAAAAGAAAAATATTTCCTACGTACCACTACAATGTCGTTGTATAGTTTTGAATATTTGGAAGAAGGTTAACTTAACTACAGGTTATTATATAAATTCATGATGAACGAGAGGCAAAGGTTTGCTCAGCTCTTGAGAGTTTGCTCAAAGAATTTACTTTTAGATCAAGGATTGCAGGTCCATACAGCAGCACTGAAAATGGGTTACAGGTTTGACATGATGATAAACAATGATCTCATAGATATGTATGGAAAATGTGGCAGGGTTGAGATGGCATGTAAGGTGTTCGATGAAATGCTTCAAAGAAACGTTGTATCTTGACATCTCTTATGTGTGGGTACTTGAATCTTGGTGATGCCAAAAGCTCGTTATTGCTGTTATGTAGAATGGGAAGGTCATTGGTTAAACCAAATGAGTTTACTTTCTCTACAAATTTTAAAGCTTGTGGTTTGTGGGTGTTCCGGAAAACGGTATGCAGATTCATGGGTGGTGTTTGTAAAAGTGGGCTTGAATGGTTTTCTGTGGTGGGGAATTCTATGATTGATATGTATTCGAAATGCGGTAACATTGATGCAGCGGCTCAGGTGTTTGATAAAATGCCTGAGAGAAGTTTGATAACGTGGAACGCGATGATAGCAGGATATGCGTTAGACACACTGGTGATAAATCTTTGGTGTTGTTTAAAGAGATGCGGACGCTAGAAAATATCCGATGAGTTTACTTATACGAGCACTTTAAAGGCTTGTGCTGGTATAGGAGAACTGTGGGCTGGGAGGCAAATCCATGGTTTTATGATTTCTACGGGGTTTCGGTTGTCGCAGCAAACAATTGTTTCAGGTTCACTCATTGATTTGTATGCGAAATGTGGGTGTTTATTTGAGGCACAGAAAGTGTTTTGAGTTAGTTGAAAGGAAGAGTGTGATCTCTTGGACAACGCTAGTTGTAGGCTATGCTCAAGATGGAAATTTGTCAAAGGCTATGGAGTCATATAGGGCGCTTAGAAAGAGTAACATTCCGGTTGACGGGTTTGTTCTGTCGAGTGTGATGGCGGTTTTTGCTGATTTTGCTCTTCTTGAACAAGGGAAGCAAATGCATGCTTACATGAAAAAAGTCCCGTTTGGTCTAGACATCTCGGTGTCAAATTCAGTCATTGATATGTATCTTAAGTGTGGGTTAATAGAAGACGCGGATAAGGTGTTCAATGAAATGACCAGACGGAATGTGATATCTTGGACAGTCATGATAACCGGTTATGGAAAACATGGTCTTGGCAAAGAAGCGGTTAACATCTTTGAGAACATGTTGTTGGAGAACCTTGCCCCTGATGAAGTGACTTACTTGGCTGTACTCTCGTCTTGTAGTCACTCTGGGCTAGTTGACGAGTGTAAAAGATATTTCTCTAGATCATGCAACGACCCAACTATCAAACCGAATGTGGAACATTATGCTTGCATGGTTGATCTCCTTGGTAGATTGGGGCGTTTAAAAGAAGCTAGAGATCTTATTGAGAACATGCCTGTGAAGCCTAATTCAGGGATTTGGCAGACTTTGCTAAAGTTTGCTTAGTGCTTGCAAAGTACATGGAGATTTGGAAATGGGACGTGAAGTAGGAGAAATTCTCTTGAAAATGGATGATGTAAGTGCTGTAAACTACGTGATGATGTCAAGCATCTATGCCAATGCTGGCTTCTGGAAAGAGAGCGAACATGTTAGAAAGTCAGTCAAAGCCAAAGGGTTAAAGAAAGTAGGTGGGCAAAGTTGGGTAGAGATTGATAAAACAATCCACTTTTTCTACAATGGAGACGAGAGACATCCATTGACATCACCAATCCACAAAAAGTTGAAGGAAATTGAGAAGAGATTGAAGGAAGAAGTTCATTATGCTTATGAAGTGAGGTTTTCGTTGCATGATGTGGAGGAGGAATCAAGGGAAGAAAGCTTAAGAGTTCATAGTGAAAAGTTAGCAATCGGCTCGTTTTGGTCCTTGATGAAGGGATTGAGAAAGATGAGAGGAGATTGATTCGAATTTTCAAAAACCTAAGAGTGTGTGGAGATTGTCACGAGTTTATAAAGGGTTTGTCAAAGATATCAAAGACAGTGTTTTTGGTAAGAGATGCCAATAGGTTTCACAAATTTGAAAATGGCGAGTGTTCTTGTAGAGATTACTGGTGATAGTGGAGTATGTATCCAAAGATTGTTTACATAAATGAACTAGAAACGGGCTGCAGGCATACGCGTATTGGACGTGGGACTACTTATGTATTGGTAATTGGGTGTAGAGACTAGAGAGTATGGCGGCTGACGGCGGATATGTGTTGGTTCCTTCGGCAGGAAGCAAAAGTTGAAAACTTTATACCTGAGATCATTTGAAGTTATGCTTACACACACTCCTTTGTTACTTTGTAAGCTTCAAACTTTATACCATAGAAGTAGAATAGTACCTTTGTGCTGTCATTTAAAATCAAAAGACAGTATGTTGATGCCATGATGATTCATCCATACCATCAGTAAATCTATCTAATATTCTAAATCAAATATTGTTGATTTGTTTCATTAGATTTACACTGAATCGCTTATTCTTGCTACCTTAGTTGGGATTGTGTCATTAATGTTTTGAGTTTCTTGCAAAGAATCTTATGAGGCCGGCATTTTGCGAGGTCAAAGTGGAATTCTTCATGCTGAAGAGAGATTATAAAACTGCTTACAGTTACTTTTTTTGAAACTTTTGAAGCGTTCAGTGCTCTTGATGTTTCTAGAGCGGTTTACAGTCTTAAAACATACGCTTTTATGCAAGATTATGGTGAACTAGGTTGAGTCAACATATTTTACAGATTTTGGTGTAAAAACTAGCCTGGAAAATGGGCGGGTTCGGGTTACGGGTCAAAACGGCTTCGGTCAGGATGGGTCATCTTAAAAAAACTACCAGCGGAAATTGGAATATTTGTTGGATCTTGAAAGATCTGTATACTGATTTTGTTTTGATGACTTATAGGAAGCTGAACAGCTCAAAAATGTATCAAAGAAGATAACGAAGGCAGAGCTGAGGTATTTTCTTGTTTGTTTTGACCACATTTTATTATACTTGTTTTGTTTTGACCCATTGACTAATTTGAGATTACCCAAATTGACCCTTTGAGGTGACCCATATCAACCCATTCTTTGAAGAATGGTGCTAACCCATTTGCACCATTTTTAAGTTAACCACATTTTATTATACTTGTTTGTTTTGACCCATTGACTAATTTGAGATTACCCAAATTGACCCTTTGAGGTGACCCATATCAGCCCATTCTTTGAAGAATGGGTTAAGATTGCCACCTATAGTAAAAACTTACTTATGCAGGTTGATTGAGCTGCGTTAACGGGTCAATATTACGCACATTACTGGGCTTATTGAGCTTCCAGTAGATCATGTAGAGAAGAAACTGCACATATGATATCGGTCAAGAAATTTGATGGAACACTAGATCAAGATGGTCAGGTGTCTCCGGTCTTGTTATCTGTGGTATCCAAAAAGAGATGGCTTGAGAATTTCTAAATTTTAAACGTGAATATTTAAATTTAATTAGTTTGTTGTGACAAATTTTTACACATGTGTTATTATTAACTTAACGTGTATGATTACCCAAATAACACGTTGACTAGGATATTTGGGATAGTGATGTTAATTTATAGTTAAAATACTATAACACATTTGAAAACTCTAGTGTAGTTTATATATAGCTAATTAGGCTGTTCATGGGCTCTTAAATTTAATCCTCCCTTCCAACTCATTTTAACACCTTCCTACTCCATAAAGAAAAAGAAAAATAATTTAAAGAACCTTGATAGTTTACACAAAGGGGTTCACCAAACACTACTTAAAATAGATTCTAAGTGATTAATAAATGAAGATAAAGTCAATGTTCATATTACATGTATATATTATATTATATATACACACGCACACACACTAACTAACTACAATTAAAGATGGCACATACGTAGATAAAGAAAATAGAGACATTGGTCATGGCAAACATCATCCACCTCTTATTATAACTTTGATTATTAGAAGTGGTGGATGATGGCCAATGAGGTAGGGGTAGAGTGGTTGAGAAAGATTATGCTCTTTGTGATCCAAGTCTAATTCCCATTCTCTTTATTATTTTTCTACGGTCACCGTTCAAAAAAAAGTGGTGGATGATGATTTAATATTGTTAATTTGTCTTAGATTTCGAAGGTTACATTTATGTTCACGTATATGTCATTGTAGCATACTGTAATTATGTAATAAAATGCAAAGTTTAAAAGTGTAATTACATAAGTATAACTGTAACTCTGTAAGGATCAATAAAGATTTTCCGTCAACCGACAACCTACAATCAATTCCCATGTTTTAAACTTTAGGTGAAAGAAGAAAGACGGTGATTAAATAAATGGTTTAGGTCTTGGGACTTGGGATTTGTGTGCCCGTGTGAGAGTGTCAGGTTGTGAACCGTTTAAAAAAAAATGACTCTCATGTGTGGGGTGAAGAGCCAAGGAGAGTTGCCCTTCTTAACAAAAATTGCGTAATAGGTATGTGGAAATCCCAAGCACACCCTATAAAAATTTGCAATTACCCCCTTGAACTAATCGGATTTGTATGAACACGTCAGATCAACGTAGTTCTCACAAAGGAGAGGAGAACCACAAGGAGGTTTTGTGGACCCTCCGGCGAGTCATATTTCTGTAACGATTAGAATATTCAACCTACATTTTTTTAGTTTGAACCTTCATTTTGCTTCACATAGAGTATAGCGTGAGAGAAGGGTAAAAATAATTACTAAAATGGGACCATTAAAGAATTTCCCGCCAGCCAACAACGCATAATCTATTTTTACGTTTTAAACTTTAGGTAAAGAAGGAAGAAAATGATTAAATAAATGGTTTGGGGCCATGCGGTTTGTGAACCCGTGCGAGACTAAGAGCAAATATGCTTTATGTTCAATTATTAATTTTTGTGTTTTCTTGCATTCATTTTTTCTAAATGTGTCGAGTTTGATAATGGATGAGGCCATCCCTCTCTTGAACTTATGAATAACCTAATTAACCCACTAATACAAAACACGTACACTAATATAAAACAAGATAAATAAATGAAATCCAAGTAGAGGTTGAAGATATCACTAACGCAACAACAAGAATTAATGTCAGATTGTAAACGTCTTTAAATTATCCACAATTTGTTTTAAGGTAGACATCAAATCAAAACAGACATCTAGCTGAAGGAGTCATATTAGCAAATATTCACATAAATAAACTGGAAAATACGTATGTGTTAGCATTATGTCCAAGGCTTGATACAAAACTACTATCGAGTCGGGGGTCTCACTGAAAGCAGTCTATCTATTACTACGAGGTAGAGGTAAGGTTCCTCAGACCCTACCTTAGCTTTGCTATTGGTGAGATTTATCAAGCATGTTGCCAATGACGACAACATTGGAATATGATCCATACAAAGTGATAATGAGTCATTGATCAAATTAATCAATGGTTGAGATGATACGAGTGTGCAATTCTGTCAATAACGTATACACTATCTCTGATGACTTTCTACGCTAAATTGAGTTTTCACAAATAAAAAATGAAATATTATAATTACGTTATCATCCATTTTTTTTTACATTGCATTACCGAAAAGACTTACATTATACTTCCCAAGAAGATGCAATGTAAATTACTATATGTATTGTCCCCACGTCCACAAGTTCTTCTCTACTACTTGGCCTATATCATCTCCTCTCATATAATATATGGTGACCGAATTTAATTCATCTCACTCTCTTTCTTTCCCTGCAAAAAGAATGTATCACCATCTATGATGATTATTATTATCATTATTATTCAAAGCTAATGTTAATGGCGATCCATCAAACGATCTTCACTCCTATTATCACTCACTTCAAATTATACTCATCTCATACACCCTAATCTCTTATCCATACCCAAAGATTCAGGAATTAACCCTAATCACTTCTATTCAAACAACACGTTCCTTTGACTTAACCCTTTTCTTCGAATCTAACACAATCATCACCACTCATATTAATCCATAATCCATTATATATACACATATCATATCCATATACACATATTTAGAAAAAGAAAAGAAAAATGACTTGTTTGAGGGAATTACAAGGCAAAATGGCTAATGATCATCACTTTAACCACTCTAGACCCCGTGTATGGGTCCCCGGTCCAGTGATCGTAGGGGCAGGACCCTCTGGGCTAGCGGCTGCTGCGTGTTTGAAGGACAAAGGGTTCCAAGCATTGTTTTGGAGCGGTCGAATTGTATTGCTTCTCTTTGGCAATTGAAGACATATGATCGGCTTCGGTTGCATCTTCCAAAGAAATATTGTGAACTTCCCATGATGCCCTTCCCGAAGGAGTACCCAACCTACCCATCCAAGCAGGAGTTTGTGGAGTATTTAGAGAACTATGCAAAGAGGTTTGAGATAGAGCCGGTTTTTGAGCAGGTGGTGGAGAGTGCTGAGTATGATGAGAGTGTAGGGTTTTGGAGAGTGGTGAGTGTAGGGTTGAAAGGGGAGGAGGTGGAGTATGTGTGCCGGTGGTTGGTGGTGGCGACCGGAGAGAATGCGGAGGCGGTTGTGCCAGAGATTGAAGGGATGGAGGAGTTTGATGGGGAGGTGCAACATACTTCTGAGTATAAGAGTGGTAGTGTGTTTAGAGGGAAGAAAGTGTTGGTGGTTGGTTGTGGGAATTCAGGAATGGAAGTGTGTTTGGATCTTTGCAATCATAATGCTCATCCTTCTCTTGTTGTTAGAGATTCTGTGAGTGTTCCTAAAGTTTTATGTTTATAATTATGATCAAACCATAATAATCATATGTTATGTGTGTGTGTATTTTTTTTATGAAAGTTAGAAAATGTCATAGAAGAGGGCCACATACACTTTACAACTAGTTTAGTTAGCTTCATTAGTATGTTGATTATGGAAGTTATAAGGTCGTGGTTATAAGGTCAATAGGTCATCATTGATTATAAAATGAAGATATAGCTGATTGCATTGAAAGTTTTCACCACAATATTATCTATTTTATCTACTCTAATTATATATTGCAATATTATTGTTTGATTAAAATGATCGATATACTCGTATACATAACTATCAAGTTATACATTTGCATTCCATTCAACATTTCAAACTATCTAATTACTAAGTTGGTGATCCTTCACTAAATTAAACAACATAGTGTATTGAGCAACTGTATTAACACAAAAAATATATATAAACAATAACAAAACAATGGTTAAGTTAAATAAAAGATTCTCTTAGTCTATGGTTTCATTATACATCCATAAAAGTTCAATATTTTTTTCTTCTAATATTTTAAAAACTAATAATATGTGATATATTGGGAAACAGGTCCATGTCCTACCACGCGAGATGCTAGGAAGGTCGACGTTTGGGTTGTCCATGTGGTTGCTCAGGTGGCTACCTATAAGACTCGTTGATCGCTTGCTATTGATCATGTCATGGCTTATTTTTGGAAACACGGCCACTTTTGGACTTGACCGCCCCAATTTAGGACCACTTGAGCTAAAAAGCAAGACCGGAAAAACACCGGTGTTGGACGTGGGAACCCTAGCTAAGATCAAAAGTGGAGATGTCAAGGTAAATCATGTTATAGGCTGTTGTACTACTTTTGTTTTTCAACTCGTTAAACATATTCCCACAACTTTGTGCTTTCCTTCTACTTTGGACATTCCTTATATAATTTATAGTGTAGAATCATTACATTAAATATAAATGTACTTTCGGCTATATTATAAAAGACATTTGCACATATAACTTATAGCATGTGTATTACTTCCTTTTTAAAAATTATAATATGCGAACGAACTTCTATACCTTTTAAAAGTTACAAAAGACATCATTAGAACTAAAAGAGAATATATAAAATATTGAGATGTAATGTAATCAATGGAGCATGTAGTTATAGCATATCTCAAACTTAGTACATTAGTATATCCTTATACTCAATATGTATTTAAACATGTATAGATACATCCAAGCATTCAAAGTGTTGGAAGCCATAGTGTACAATTTGTGAATGGAAGAATAGAGGATTTTGATGCAATCATTTTAGCAACAGGGTACAAAAGCAATACTCCCTCTTGGCTAAAGGTACGTACCTTATATTCTCTTCTTTCTCTTTTATATCTACAAAATAAATTCAGATTTATTTCCAATTTATTTACATTCTTAATATGTATAGGAGAAGTCAATGTTCTCGGAAAAAGATGGGATGCCTCGGAAACCATTTCCTCAAAGTTGGAAAGGCGAGTGTAGTCTATACGCGGTAGGGTTCACTAAACGTGGCTTGGTTGGCTCATCCATGGATGCAAAGCGCATATCAGAAGACATAGAAAAGTTTTGGAAAGCAGAAGCCAAGAATCTCTCCAAGACCATTGCTCGATCGTTCACACTCCAACCCACATTTTTTCCCGTGTTTTCTTGCTATGACTTAGAGAACACGAGATCATGACACTGAAATCAAACAAGTTGTTCATCCAATTGTAGATAATTAAGACTTCTAGGGTTTTCTTTACATTTCTTGATTTGAGAGGGGACCTCTATCATGATCTAGAGAAGTGTATCTATACATCTTGTACATTGCCACATTAATTTCTTTGACATAGAGAGGGATAGAGGTATTGTAGAGTTTAGTATTTTGTTTAATTATCTTTTTTTTTTCAAAATTTGTTACTTGGTTTAGACTCTAGAGCTTGATGATGAACAAAGTATTTAATTCCATAGCGTATTTTTCATATGGAACAATTCTAAAAAAACCAACTATAAATTGTATAAAAGAAAACAAAAATCTTTTTTTCCTTCTATGAATGTAATATGAAAGTGATGTTTTCGTATCGAAATTCCAAATGATCACTAATAATTGATAGCGTTTTATTCTTTTGTAGTTTTGTTGTAATATTAGTTTCATTCTCAACTAGTTTCTAGGACCACAATTGTAAGCAATAATTAATAAGCACACACCCGTTTTCGCATGAAGATGCGTGTGAGAGAAAATAGACCTAGCTTCCACTGAGTTTTTAATTGTGTAATTGGATGATATTGTTGTAGTAATATGGTTTTAAAGAGATTGATGTGCTACACATAGTTTCTTGAGGAGTTGCGGCCCTCAGTCCCTTTCAAATGATACTTCCAATTTACTTTCCACTTGGAGTTATTTGATTGGCTCCAAAATTTGTGTATGAATCACGCTCAAACCTGTGAAAGTAGCATGGCCAAACACAAAAACCACCCAAAACGCCCAGGGGTGTGTGTACCCCGACATTTTTGAGCGATTTTGGCAAGATCCACACCCAAACAACGGGCAACTACAGGTGATCTAACCAGATTTTAAGTAACTTCATCTAAGAATAAGAGTCACGTGTAATTAGTTTCTTATTCTTACAATCAAATAACTACATACATATATGTTAAAAAAATCCCTCCTTACTTCTCAGGTAAATATTCATGTGTAGGATAAAACTCATTTATATATGAACCTTACTCTATGTTTATATGTTTATGTCTAATCTAGAAATTCAACTATAGTCGTTTAACAAATATATGCCGCTTAAAAAATATAATAATTAGATGTGAAGTCAACAGTCAACATTATCTTAAAAATTAATTAACCAACTTATTAGGTTTAAAAATTTGTCATAAGTTTGATTTGGTGACCTAAATTGTGTACATGACTTCGTTTAGCAAGCAAGATTTAAACAACTAAATCTAAGTAAAATAAACAATTCATACATTCACATTATTAACCATTTTGGAATTAAATATTATTTTTTTATTGCACTCCTAAAATGTGATATATGAAAGGCACATAGTTACATGCTTTAAGACTACATGGTCGTTTCTTTGCATCATGTTGTGATGCTATAGACGTACATTTACATATTTAAATAAATATCCTGATAAGATTGACGTACTTATAGAAGTTAACATAAAATTTATGAGCTATGAAACAAATTAGAATATGAATGTGATTGAATCGAGTAAAGAGTACTCCTCTTTATATTTCCTTAACATATGAGTCTTCAAGTGATCATTTTTTTCTAAGAATTCTTCATGTATATATCTTTGTATTTATTGTCTTTTTTTTCTCTAACTCTCAAATGAGGCATTAAGCCTTCATTATACAAGAACATGGATTGATTAAGAGTTTCACTTTTAATTAGAGACTTAATTTGATAAATAAAGGCTCTAATAAATTAACATAAAAAGCTCTAATAAAGTGACATAAAAACTTCAATTAAAAAACATAAAACTTACTCAAGAGTTTAGTTTTTAATTCACCACATTAAGATTCCATTTAATAATTTCATTATATTTATTTCATTATATTAATTTCCATTCATACCATAAAAATTTCCAAGATAATTTTCACACATGGATATTTATAATTATCATTGCTTAGCTTATAACTCTTTTTACTATTAACGATAAAAAATGATAAATTTTAATAAATTTTTGGTCATACGAGTTCACCATTATCGTATGCATGCTAATAGAGATAGAGAATTAGAGCATTTAGAATAGGTTTCACATCCCCAATCCACTCATAATCACATATTACACTAAAAATCATTACAGTTTCTCTCTCTTCCACTCACAACCACTCACAACCACTTTCAACATATATTAAAAAAAATATAGGAAAACTGTTTTCCACTAAATATCCCAAATATCCTCAAATATATCGATAAGCAGTGGTTCCTATTTTCTTCACTCACAACCTCATAAAAAAATATGGGGTTTTCTTTCACAAAATTATGAGGACCTTACTTGAATGAAAGTGAAACAAACATATAGGAACAACACTATTTTAACTCTTATCCGTCGTTTTAACTTAAAGAATTAGCTAGATCACAAAATTTATGAGCTATGTGCCATACAACCACAACAAACGCCATGAGCTCTTAACTTCCCAAGATCTCAATATAAATACATGTGAACCACTAAAATCTCTTTACCTGACCTACAGGTGAGGTCAATCGGCATAGCCCTTAAGTTAGCATCATACATACATACCACTCCTTTGTAATATCTATTTGACACACTCACAGTACTCATAGATACACATGTCCTATTATAACACCTTCATTTCATTCAAGACTTTTAGACTTTAAGAAGAATAATGAGTCCTTATTGAAAATGAGTCTCATCAATTAGCCAGACAATGACCGGCTTGGGTGTTAGAAATGTTTCTTCGGCTTTTGGCTTGTGTTCTCACTGACGTTTCCACATTTTTGTTCATTCATCATCATCATAGTTAGTTAATCTCACAAATAGCAAAGCTAAGTTAGAATCTAAGGAGGGCCAGATGTAGATAGTCTTATCTTTACCCTGTAGGAATAGAGAGACTTCTTCCAGCGAGACTCGTGGGTCAATAGTGATTTTGCACCAACCATTAGACATAAGGCAAATAACACTTAGCAATCGGGGCAAGCCAGATTGGTCATATACCCCATTGTCTTTTGGCTATCAACGTGGCTATAACGTCACCGCATGATGCATGATTAACCGTTCGTTGTTTTAACGTTACTTCCACGTATTTGTAATAACATTATTTCCTGAAACCTATCACAGTGAAATAAAAAGTCTAATGGATTTAGAAAACATCAAATAACAAAAAAATAGTATATGAAAACGGTAAAGTTCAAATAAACATTCAAATGTTTGTTAACTTTAGAAGAGTAAATAAAAAATAGTTATATTTGACCGAAACATTTTCACAGTTTTTATTAAGGGACCCATTACTGTTTAAAAACCATACCCAATTTATATAGTTGCATTCACGACAATGATGTATGATTATGATGGGGAATACGTACATGGTATATCAATAATATCATTAATCATATGTGGTCCAAAATGTTGGTTATGGAAGAAAGTTAGCTAACAGTTTTATAATTATTGATTCATAAAAAAAAAAGAGGGACCATTTGGTCAATATAGTCTTAGTGTATGTGTAGTGGTGGCGTTTTTGGGCCCCATAGCGTCGGGAACACCCCCCCGGGCGTTGCCCCTTTGGGCGTGATAAATACAACGGACGTTGCCCTGAACTGAATATTATTATTATAATTATTATTATTGATCTCTGAGTGTGTGTGAGAAGAGGAAGAAAAAGAAGTGAAGAAGAAGAAGAGGAAAAAGAGGAAGAAGAAGTAAGTGGGGGAAGGGGTAGGTGGGGTGAGTTATTATTTTTTTTATTATTGTTTTTTAATTTAATAAATTTTCTTTTATTATTTTTATTATTATTTTTATTATTATTAGGTATTTAATATTATTATTTAAATAAAAACAATAATTAAGCAACGATTACCCAATCATTTATAAAGCCCCATAACGCCCCTTCTCACTACACCCTATTTTCCCATAACGCCCTTTCTATAACTTTATAATATTTTAATCCCAATAACACCCTATAACGCACTTCCACTACATATGAACTTAACCACAGGTTTGCTAAATAGATTCCTTTGACCTAGTGCCTAGATGGCTAGATGTTTCTAAATTCACGAGATGGTCAACTACAACATCTTTTAATAAAATGGATTTATAACTTAAGCAAGGTTAACCCCGTTAACGAAATGGACTGTTTTGGCATATTTCATCAAACTCAGACGACTGTTAAAGCAAATTTTTGAATATTGGGCTGGACTGGCATCAGAGCCACGGAGCCCTTAATAGGGGTCGTGCGGGCGACGACCCAGGCCCGAAAATCCCGAGGGCCGCTCGAAGATTTTTTTTAAATGTTTATATTTATGTGTTGTGGGCTATTATGATCATTTTTTTTTAACATTAACCTATCTAATAAGGCCCTAAATCATTTAATTTCAAACCTATCAAAACATACCCAACCCAGAATGAAACTTAAACAATTTAAAGAACAATTTGTGGGCCTAATATGTGAGTACGGGAGAATTTGGAAGAGAATGTGAGGGACGAGGGCCGGGTTTATTTGTAGTAGCCTCAGGCCCAAAACATTTTTATAGTTCTCGGAGACAGCTCTGACTGGCATATTGACCAAAACCACATTGACGGTTTTGGTAATTAACTCTTGTATTGTTGAATACTTCATTTTGTCTCCGGCATGACCTCGAACTTTGGAAAGTTGGTAAGTTTGAGGGTACCAACTTCTTAAAAATGCATTTCATTCTCACCACCTCGAAGGTAGGGCTGGCAAATCGTGTCCTAACAGGTTAACAGTCTCTGACGCGCGCGAACAAATCAAGTTCTAAACATGAACACGACTCGTTTAACTCATTTATATCTCATGTTTATAACACAGTTTTATGTTTTATGTACCAAAAAGGGAAATGAAAGATTTTTGCCTCTTAATTCTAAGTATTAAAAAAAGTCAAAAAATCAAATAGTGTACTTTTCAGTCAAACAGGTCTTATCGTGTCTTAACAGGTTACCCATTGCCAGCCCTACTCGAAGGTGATATACGTTATGAGTACACCCATTTAGGAGATGGTAGATGATGGAACCATGAAAGCCCAAAAACAATTCAACTAGGAGGACAATGGCTAGATATTTGAATTCTACATTTGCATGATATGTTTGATGCTCCTATGTGTGTGCGTATGTGAAATTGATGGTCCTTGTGTTATGTTTTGGCAAACTATTAGACTAAAAGTGTAATAAATGAGACTTGTTGACAAAACCCTTAATATCACCATACCGCATAGAGCATCCGTGTAGTCACACACACATACACACGTGTGTGTATATATCAAAATATCAGATTCCTTTGAATAAGATATATCAATATTTTGTGTTTCAAAATGATATAATTGTTCCTTATTAGCTAATACGACGAGAAAACTCATCATATTAAATGATCGCACAATTCCTATAATTTAATGTACCAATATAAAACGAACTCATAATATTTCCAATTTAGACGTATAGTATATAATTGAAGATCCAAAATCTATACCCAATATTTTCAAAACCGGACATGGCATCAAACCGGTCTCTTTACTTGGCGATTGGACCAAATGTAATGAACCGGATGGAGTCTTAAAATTAATAGCCTAAAATTTGAAAAATACTAAAAAGTCCAGTTCAACCCCTTAAAAACCCGGTTCAACCGACTGGTTCCTGGTCCAAACCCCCGCTGCACACCCGGTCCAATATCCCGATCCGAACCGGTTTAGATCCCAATTCCAAGTTCAATCAGTCCGATCCGGGTCATTTCATTTCTTCTGGTTGGTGTGAGGGAGAGGAAGAATCATTTGGCAGAGAGTGTGTAAAAGAAAAGAAAAGATGGTGAACTTCATGCTGTACATAACTGCAGAGCTCGAGAATCTAACAAACTTTCAGCCAAAGGGCGGTGTCGATGATCCTAACTTCGCCTACTACTTCAAGGTTTCCTCAATCTATCCATCATCTTATTTTTTTTTTATATCTTTTTATGCTTTATTTTTGGCTGATATATGCGATTGTTGTTTTAGTCTCTCGATAGCACTTTATGTTCGATCGATTCCGTTTTAGAGTTAGGGCTTTTCAACTTTTTTCACTGTTTGATTTGTTGCTGTTTCGATCTGTTTAGATGATTTGACATCAATAAGCTTATTAGGCAAAGTGTTGGTTTATATTTTGCTAATATTATTACAGTTTCACAAATTAGTAATTGTTAATTTGCAACAAACAAATAAATAAATAAATGAATCCAAGTGCTATAGCTGAAAATTGTGTCACTGTAACCCTAGTGTATCATTCTCGTACCCTGGCTTTTGATACCTTTGGCTCATTGGCACCGCAGGCTACCCGTTTCCTGGCCAGGGTCCAGCGAGTTATTCATAGTAGTGTCTCGGCTCCGGGTGGGCAAGGGTACGTATTTAGTAGATTAGGGTTTGCCATTCAGAAAGGGGTAGCGCCGCAGCTTGTTGCCCGCCTTCCCGCTATCTTGATGTAATTTGTAATGTTTTTTATTTAATGAAAAAAGTTTAGAAAAAAAAAAATTACCATTCTGTTTGGTTGTTTGTTTCGCATTTCACCATAGTTATGAAGTATTTTAACTTTGCCTGATTTTAGCAGATTCATCAATAATAAAAGTACAGATAATTACTTCAATATATCTCTGATTGGTGGTTTTGCCATTTACTTGGCTTGCTTTAGTAATATCTTATTTTGTCACACATCTGAATTTCGTTCCAAACAGTCTTTTAGTCGTAATTAACTGTCACGGTCCCCTCCCTTTTTAGGCTTAGCTGTGTTTTTCATGTAGCTTCATTTTGAACAGCTGACTGTAGTGGTATTTTATAAAATAATACGTGTCTTCCTTATTATTAACTTTCAGTTGTTAAATCTATATGTATATAAAGTTAATTTTTAATTTTATCATTTTGTGGTGGCTGCTCATTTCTCCCATATAACATATCCATTATGAAGTTTGAGTTGCAGTGGCAAATGGGTGTGATCTTATACTTCCATCACATGTGCTGCAGTCTTTTGAGATATATATTATGACAGATAGATTTCTATCAATGCATCACATGTTTATCTCAGTATTTGTTTGCGTGCATGGACATTTATATAGTTTAGGCATCGTTCATATTAAGAGTCGGATTCTGTCTACTTCTTCCTGAGTTTTATTACACAAGAAACCTGACACCAAATATGTATTCATCTCCACATCTTTAACATTAACATATTTAGGGACCTTCCAGAAGATTTTTGTGGTGTGTGCATGTTCATTTTATTTATTGTATATTTGTATTATCTGATTAACAAATCATGTATCTGGGTTTGCCTGGCTCATGTAAACTCTTGTCACATCACTCTTTTTTACTTTTTCATATTAATATTTAGCATTATTTTCAGTATCAGTTGTAGTTTTCTGTCTCAGTTATGATTTATTGACTTATGATGTGCCTTATTGTGCCCAAACATTTACTGTTCCTGTGTTCCAGCAGTCTGTTTTCAGGATAACATTGTTTGGATTTTAAGTTTGTGTGTTGTCTTTTATCAATTTAAGTTATCTGGTAGACTTTTCTGATGTGTTTTTATACTTATCTTGAAGAAAAATGATTTGTTATACATTCCAATACATGCTAACAAGTAACCATTTGATTACCACTTAAACTATTCTTGTGATTTCTGTTGCTTTCTCCAGTTAGCAATAACTATACAAACCACTTTCAGAATCCATTTATATTTCAGCTGAAACTGTTGAATGCTTACTTATGTGTCTTGTCATTGCATCTGTATTGTAGTTGAAGTGTGAGAACTGTGGTGAGGTGACTGAAAAGAGACATGTTGTGAGCCTGGGCGAGACACTTCCTCTAGCGAAAAAGGGCAGCACCAATCTTATCCAAAAGGTTATCATCTCTTGCTCTCTCTATGTTGATGCTGGTCTTTAAAACCCTCGCAGCACGAGCATGAAAGATCTAATGCAAGTTAGTACATGCTACCTAGCCTGTTGGAGACTTGGAGCTACACATATAATATACTAATATCCAGTGCGAAGCTTGATTATTATTATGTTTTTTGTTGGTGGGGTGGGGGGTTCAATGCATATAAAATTTTCGGTCAAAAACGCATAAAATTACGCTACGGAGCAGGGAGAGGGGGGGGGGGGGTCTACAAAGCTGCGCCACTGCTAATATCATAACTCAACTTAAAAAAAAAAGAACAAAATCGCTATGCATATCAATTGATTTTATTTGTTGGCTTGCGCCATTTATCCTCGATTATGGTGTGCGTGTGTCCTATTATCTTGAGATACTTCAAGGCCTCTCTTTGGATCGCTGCAGAGTAGAATTTTTTTAAGCTGCTTGTGTTTTTTTTCTGTTATGTTTTTGTTAGCACTGAGTATGTTGGGGCTTCTATTTAGGTGTTACATATCTATATACTGTCTACTTATAATGTTGCCCCTTTTAACCGTAAACTGTTCCCAAGTCTTGCTTGCTTGGGAGTTGGGATAGTCATGGTAGTACAATAATCTTGATCAAGTACAGGAGAAGCATAATTGTAAGCATAAATTACAATTATGCTTGATGTAGGTAATCTTGAATTTGGATAACAATATTTATTATAATATTTTTTTTAAATGCTATCTCTCTAGTGGTAAACCACAACTAAGATTTCTAATTTATTGGTTCGGTTATAAAGGTATTAAAAAAGTCGTATATGGTTGTTAGATATCTGACTTGCTGAACTGTCCTCTATTTTCATGGGACTCTTACAATTACATGTGTAAATAGGCAGATGGAGTATACATGAAATTATAGTCAAACTGGTACCTGATTCAAATGATTATGGTTAATATTGAACAATGTTATTTGCTTCTGTGTCTGTGGTTGTATCAGTGTAAGTTCTGTAAAAGGGAAGGAACTGTAACTATGATCCCTGGCCGAGGCTCTCCACTTACTCATGACCACAGTGAGACTGGGAAGCATGCTCCTTTAATGGTATTTGACTGCAGGGGTTTGAACCGTTGGATTTTCGCGTTCAGCAGTGGCTGGAAAGCTGAATCTGTAAGTCATAACCCACATCTAATAGTGATTACTTTTATCATATGAATTTCAAAATCGGCTTTTTAAACATGTAGTCGGTCATAAGTACATAAAGAAACATGTTGATAGGTCCATAATTGTAAATTCTTTATTTTGATTTTAGCTGGAAGGAACCAAGTTTGAGGATATCAATATGGATGGAGGGGAATTTGCTGGTATGATGAGAAGGGTGAATGTGGGGTGATGATCTCTAACGTGCGTTCCATGTTCAAAGTTGTTGACTTGAGTAAGAAAAATCTCTAAATAAGCAATGCCTTTCGACATATGCATTGGAACTGATATTTGCAGACTTGTGAATTCTCTGTTGTTGACTTGGAACTCTTGCGGTTCCTGTTTTATGATGTAAAAAAAAGCTGGCTTATGCGTAATGAATGATCTATTTAGGATCGAATTGCTCAATTGCTTAGCTTGCTTTATGACTTGACATAGTGCTCAGGCAAAACGTAACAACCTGGGATCAACAAGTAAGCCCTGTGAGAGTGCGAGGGGGTCCTGGTTAGGAGTAAGGACCTGTGGTCTTGGATCCGATGCAGAATTTTCAGACCATCTGTTACCGAGTAGTCCTTTTAACCGCAGTTAAATCAGTATCTATTTCTACAAAACTAAGACCAAGTAACTAACAGATATGGACTCTTGGTGCTGGCAAATGCATTCAATTCAAGTGTCCAAAGGGCCTGGGCTTGGGCCTGAAAAAGCCCAAAGCGTGAACTTTTTTGTCTTTGGAACGGTTGTAGCCAAACCCATTTCTATGCTGAAAAATACCTCACATGTTTCAAGTCTATTGTGGCCTTGTGGGGTGTATACAACAATACGTCTTTATTCGCACGTGCTTTGAAGGCACACCATAATTTCTAGGTTATTGATTTGTATTAATTTGGAAAAGAGTTAAATGACAAAATGGCCCCTGTGGTTTGGCCCAAATTGCCACTGTTTGGTCACTTTTTTGAATTTTTTGCCAAAACCACCCCTCAAAGATCAAAAAATGCCAAAAATGGCTCATATTTAACTGAGTTTTCTAACTGAGGATGGAAAGTCAGATTAAGTATCAGGGGCATTTTCGTCCTTTCATCTCTAAACGTTTTAAAACCCCTTTTAACCCATCTGAACTTCATCTTCTCCAACACTAACCCTCTTGATGCCACCACACTTTTTGTCTTATAAAAACAACACCCACACATACTTCTGTATCAGACACACATGGTAGAGAGAGAAAGAGAGGGTGAACTAGAGAGAGAAGGAGAACGGTGGTCTCCTCCACCTCGGCGAAGCTTCGGGCCACCGATCCCCACGAACCACCTCCACACACATACATATGTATCAGACAGCAACCTATGACCACCACCACTGCCGCCATGAAGCCAAATCAGAACCCATACCCATCACCCCCGATAACCTTATATCCAAAAATAAACTTAAATCCTCAAGGGTCTTTTGAGTTTATACCTGTTCGAGATGCCGATTAGAACCCTCCGCTGCCGCCGTCTGATAACACCACCACAATCTCCACCGTACACCACCCAAATCTGAACAGGAACCCTAGATCCAACCGCTGCCCGCCACCACCGTCGCTGTCTCTTCCTCTCTCCCTCTCTCTTTTCGATCTCTACGTCTCTCTCTCCCCATGATAATAATCGAGTGGAGTGTGGTAGGTGGTGGTGTGGTTGTAGGGTTTGGCTGCCGGAGCACCGCCGGAGGCGGAGGAGGAGTTAGGGATTATGATGATGAATAATGATAGGGAAGGTTTACGGTTTGTATTGGTTAGTGATTAAGGTTTCAGTTGAAGGATTAAAGTGGTCGAAGGAGGTGGTAGCGGTGGGGATCGATGGTGGTTGCGGTGGTTGTCTCGGGTTCCAGTGATGATTGTGA
>JAUTDX010000845.1:0-87500 GCA_030844895.1 Ambrosia x helenae
GAGCAATTTTTAATTCGATCGACACGTTTATTTGGTTCGTAATTTCACTGTTGTGCAGTTTCCAGACTCAGGTTTTATGGTATAGGGATATGATTTCGCAAAAAAATTGCTCTATTTTCTACAATTTGGGCCATTTTCACCACTTTCCATATTTAAGCGAAAACGAGCGATTTTTAAATCGATCGACGCGTCAATTTGGTGCGTAATTTCATTATTGTGAAGCTTCCAAACTCAGCTTTTATGGTCTAGGGATACGATTTGGCAAAAAAAATCGCAGTTTCTTTTCCGTCAATTCGCACCTATTTTCACTACTTTCTAAATTTAGGCGAAAAATGAGCAATTTCTAAATCGATCGACGCGTCAATTTGGTGTGTTAATTCACCTTTGTGTAGCTTCCGGACTCAGTTTTGATGGTCTACGGATACGATTTGCAAGAAAAAAAAAATAGCACATTTTCTTTTTCAAATCTCGCGCCAATTTTTCCGCTTTCTATATTTAGGCGAAAATGAGCTATTTTAATTCGAGACCACACGTCAATTTGGTGCGTCATTTTACTATTGTGCAGCTTCCAGACTCAGTTATAATGGTCTAAGGATACGATTTCGCAAAAAACCACACTTTCTTTTCCAGCAATTCAGCCCGTTTTTCCACCACTTTCCATATTTACCACGAAAACGAGCAACTTTTAAATCGATCCACACGTCAAATTGGTGCGTAATTTCACTATTGTGCAGCTTCCAGACTAAGTTTTTATCATATACGGATAAGATTTGGCAAAAAATCGCACTTTAGTCTCCGTAAATTCGCGCCCCATTTTTCGCCACTTTTCATATTTAGCCAAAAAAGAGTGATTTTTAAATCGATTCACGCGTCAATTTGGTGCGTAGTTTCACTATTGTGTAGCTTCCAACTCCGTTTTTTATGGGTGTACGGATAAGATTTGGCAAAAAATCGCACTTTGGTCTCCGTAAATTCACTCCCATTTTCCACTACTTTCCATATTTAGCCAAAAACGATGGATTTTAAAATCGATACATGCGTCAATTTGGTGTGTAATTTCACTATTGTGCAGCTTCCAAACTCAATTTTTATTGTCTACGGATAAGATTTGGCAAAAAAAAATCGCACTTTGGTCTCCGTAAATTCGCGCCCATTTTTCATCACTTTCCATATTTAGCCGAAAACGTGGGATTTTAAAAACGATCCACGCGTCAACTTGGTGCGTAATTTCAATATTGTGCAGCTTCCAGACTCCGTTTTAATGGTTACGGATATGATTTGGCAAAAAAAATTCGCACTTTGGTCTCTGTAAATCCGCGCTCCTTTTTCACCACTTTCCATTTAGTAAAAAACGAGCGATTTTTAAATTGATCCACGCGTCAAATTGGTACTTAATTTCACTATTGAGCAGCTTCCAGACTCAGTTTTAATGGTCTACGGATAAGATTTGGCACAAAAAAAACGCACTTTGGTCTCCATAAATTCGCGCCCATTTTTCACCACTTTCCATATTTAGCCGAAAACAAGCGATCTTTAATCCATCCACGCGTCAATTTGGTGCGTAATTTCACTATTGTGGAGCTTCCAGACTCCGTTTTTATGGTGTACGGATAAGATTTGGCACAAAAAATCGCACTTCGGCCTCCGTAAATTCGTGCCCCTTTTTCACCACTTTCCATTTAGTCGAAACAAGCGATTTTTAAATCAATCCACGCGTCAAATTGGTACTTAATTTCACTATTGTGCAGCTTCCAGACTCAGTTTTAATGGTCTACGGATAAGATTTGGCAAAAAAATCGCACTTTGGTCTCCGTAAATTCGCGCCCATTTTTCACCACTTTCGGATTTTTAAATCGATCCACGCGTCAATTTGGTGTGTTCACTATTGTGGAGCTTCCAGACCCCGTTTTTATGGTGTACGGATAAAATTTGGCAAAAAAATCACACTTTCGTCTCCGTAAATTCGCGCCTATTTTCACCACTTTCCGTATTTAGCCAAAAACGAGCGATGGAAAGAAGAGTATTTATGATCAGGTCCTATTTGGTCGTTGCATGTCGAATTTGTTTGCCGACTGTGATAATATTGGTGAAAGAAAGTTATGTTATGACGTTGCATACCAAGGATGGCGAGTGCACAATCTGCTAATCGCAACCTGTTATGCCGCTATGATAACCACTTTACCTGTTATGAGCCATTAAAAAATACAATCTGACTACAAATTTGGTAGATTGTAAGCATAGGTATATTAGAATGAAAATCTATTCATTGTTATGATTTGTGGTTGATTCATGACAATAGAGTTGAGGTGATGTAACCTTTTCTGTTCTTTTAACCAAAAAATATATTTTGTTAGTATTTTGCATGTTATCAATAGTTAGCAAATCGTTATTGCATGTTAGGTTTAAAGGTTTTTGTAAAGTTAATTTGTTGTGATACGTTTTTAGTTAAAAAAAAAATAGGCAATCAGTGGTTGCATAATCTTGTGTGTTATTATGTCACACTTGAAGCGACAGATTGCAGCTCCGGTTGCAGCCGTCGCGCTATTGAGCTGTTGTCTCGATGACGATGAGTATATTCAAGTTGTGTCTATTGATTCTACCCGTTTTAGTTTGTTTTAAAATGATTGTTTATTGTATGGAGTTTAAAAACGAGCTGTTGTTGGAACTTGGAAATAATGAGTGGAGGCGACCAAATGAGAAGGCGCGCAACGCGCGCCAACGAAACCCACTAGTTATATTAAGTAAAGTCCCTCCGCAATACAAATCCATAATATAACTCACTCGTATACTAGACACGACATGAATTTTGCTTTCTAGTTGTCGCATTAGTTGAAACGTTTGTGACACCAACTAGAGATATCGTTGCAAATATTCATGTACACGAGTGTATCGGACCTCTGGATAGAGCTTAGAAGCTTCTTCTCCCCCTTCTCCAATTTCGAAGTTCAACAAACAACCTTCATAGTAAATTTGATAAACACGTGCAAATCCTGCTTGAAGAGCAATGTCCACACTACAAAATTTCTAGGTAATTCGATTTAATTTCTATTAAGTTTTCATTTTGTACACAATATAAGACTTTGGGTGTGGTCACGGCATTGGGCGGCACAGGGAAGTCATGTCGATGCGGCCTGGGCAACACCGCCCCCCTTAGGCCTGGCACGGCATGACCGGCACCCACAAGATTTGTTATTATATTTAATAGGTTTTTTATTATTTTTAATAATTTTGGCCAATGAGGATGCCCGTCATCATAATGCACACCACCCCCTTGGAGGCCCATCATGAAGATGTCTCTCCCCCACTCCTACGTGGAGGTCTATCATGAAGATGTCACCCCCTCGACATCCAAAGGTCTAATTAATCACAGTAACATAAAGAATAATCTACTTGAAATAAGGCCTTATATTGGTATTAAGGCATCGTAAGCATTTGCAAATTTTGCAATTTCGAGTTTCTGTTGCAAAATTTAGTGTATACCCATTTGCAACAACGGATTTTTAGTCAATAGTGTTGCAAGAAAAGATCACTTATACTTACCTTTCATTGAAGCAAGAAAGTCCTTGAGCAGATAAGTGCACTTTCTCCAATGTTTTATCGGTAAGTTTCTCCCATTTCTCAACCAACTGGTTGTGCGTAAGAATGTTCTCTTGTGGTCGAAGATACAACGTCTTGTTCAACATGCGAGGATCATCTATAGTCTTAATTGTGTATGTAGCAACATCGTCTTCATCCATGAAAACGGCTACACATACGTTTTCAATAAACTAATTAGCAGAAGTAATTGTTAAGAATACAAACCATCATAACATATATGTACTACTTATAGGCTTTGCGATTCAAAAAGGGATAGGCTTTGTGTTTAGCAGGATAGGCTTTGCGAGTTTGCGATTCAAAAGGAGATAGCGGCGCAGCTTGTTGTCCGCTTACCCATCATCTAAATGTAATTTGTTTTGGTTAATAAAAAAAAGATGTTCAACAAATTTCTAATTAATATATATAATTATGGTGACATATTTAAAGTGACATATATGGTTTTATGGTGACATATTTATAATGAAATGGTTTTCATATTGGGAAAGAAACTACACTTTCATTTTATGAACTCACACACCCATTAAATTTGCTCTTAAAACTTTACAACAATTTCCATCACGGGACTTAAAACTACAATATGTTTGTACACTTTCTCCTGGCTAATTAGTTTAAATTAACATTGTTTTTTTTTTTTGAACGGCCAACAAATTGGAATCACTCACGGAACACTGGAGTATCATCGTGCCACCAGTGTTGCCACGCGATCATATTCCACCACCAAGTCACCAATTCAGGAGGAAACTCATAATTATGAGAAAACCCCATTTGTGAGATTCGAACCCAGGACCTTATAGCCCTTAAGTCTTACTTTCAACATTTTGCTTCTAGTTTTAATATCATACCCTTACAATTTCCGTCACCGTAGATATACACCCGGTCCCTTGGTGGCATGAGGGAGTCTACTTGTGACAGGTTGCCGACGAAATAACCCCCAAAACAATTTGCAGAAATATAGGTATGTGGAATTTCAGCGTCTTCGATGGCTTTTCGTACAATCATTTTGTCCCCGAACGTCTCCTTACCGATTTCAAGTGCGTGTTCCATTCGTGAAGGGTCTATCCCAAACTCTGAAGGCAAGAACCGCTATTTCCAAAAATAAAGTGATGTTTAATGATTTATAGCTAGTGAACTAATTATAAAATTATTAGAAGACAAATGATATAAAAAGACCTTGATGTTTCCAGCTTCTTTGATGGCATCAACAAGCTTAAGTTGAAGGAGAATATTGTGTGACCGAAATTGAACCCCTGCCATAGTGCATATCACGACATCAACTTGTTTGACTGCATCCACTAGAGACTGGTGATCGAAAAACGAACCCTCAACCAACCGGGCTCCTTGTTCTTTAAACGACAACAACGTTTGAATCTTTTCAATATCAAAGCCAATTTCTCGACGCATAAGGACGTAGGTTGGATGGCCTTGAGCCAAACTAGCCTTTACAATCCTCTTGCCGATATATCCTGTGCCACCCACTACTAGAATCTTGCTCTTCGACATCGTTAACCTTTTTAATTTACTAAAGGTTCATAAAGCTTTATTATTTAATTTGGATTTTGAGGATATATATCACAAACTTATATAGAAAAGATGATCTTGTATGATAATGTTGTAGTTGTATAACCCACACGTTTACTATATGTCTTTTGGTTTTTTCGGAACAAAGAAAGAGGAATCACGTGATTCTGTTTGCATGTGACCTAAGAGGATGTCATATGCTGATGTTTTAGTAATAGTATTTTGCTTTAAGTGGTAGAGGTTTTAGGTTTAAGAAAGTGTAGATAAGTTTAAAGAGTGGGCGGGGGAGTAAAAAAGAAGGGCAGGCTAAACACAACCCATATATATGTAACCCACGCACTGTTAGAAAAGTAAAGAGATGATGTGATTAATTTAGTAGATGAAAGAGTACATTAACTAAAAACTATAAGAATGTGGATAGTTAGCATAGAAAAAAAAAATCAAACACCACCTGTATTATGTGAGGTACAAAATATGACATTAACTCATGACTCCCCACACAACTCATAGAAGCCGATTGATGGATGCATATGTGGACCAAAATAGTAAATATATAAAAAGAGGGACAGAGGGTATTCTAGATTAGATTTTTATGGTGATAAATGGGTGCACATGATTTTCTTTTTTTTACAATAAAACGTATATATAAAGTGCCGGCGTACAAAAAAAAATCATAAGGATCGGATATCAATATCGCCACGACCGCCACCCCAATGTATGGGAATGTGAGGCTACTTGGTGGGTGAAAAGGGCATTAAAGGGGCAAGGAGTGTAAGACTAGTAGGAGTGGGGCGGGAAGTGGGTTCATCGGCGGGAACACCACCCCTATAGGGCGTGGAAGGGAGGGCGGGGAAAGCTTCAAGGGCGTGGGGCAAGGTTGGAGGTGAGGTGGAGGGACTTGATTGGCTTCTTCTTTTTTTTAATCTAAAACACAATTTAAATAATAATAATAATATTCCTTCCACCCCCCCCCCTTTTCCCCATTCCACTCCCCACAATTTTTTCCCTCCCACATAGGTCCCGCAAGTGCCACATGGTGCTTCACCCCCTCCACTCCTATACTTTAATGGTGGGTGAAATTTGGAGTGGGCCATTTTTTGACATGTGGTATGTGGGCCACATGCCATCTTATATTATTTTTTTAAAATTTAAATAAACAAACTAGTATTTAATTTAAATAATTTAACTAGAAAAAACATAAAAAAATTACATTAATTCCCTAAATTACCTAAAATTAAAAAAAATACGGAAAATAATAAAACATATCGATCATCCTAAAAAATACAATCTAAAAATTAATATTATATTTTGCTCGAATTTGTTGCTTGAGAAGGTTAAACAAAAATAGCGCCTCTTCTGTGAGTCCCTCGGACAATTTCGATAGGAACTCGATGTCCTTCTCCATTTGGCGCGCCTCTTGAATCTCGACGAACTTCTTGTTTTCGGCGGCTCTCTGTTGCATGGTCTCCAACCGCTTCGCTCCAAGGTCTCGTATATCTTGAAGACGTCGATTCATTTCTTCAAAGTCATCTTTCAACTCGGCAGACGACTCCGCACGTCCACCCTTTCGCACGCTTCTTCTTCCTGGCAGTCGAGGCAACTCTTCTTCTTCTTCTTCTTCTTCTTCTTCATCACCCTCTTCATTTAAACCCACGGTCCGACCATCCGAAGTGGGCGTGTCTGGATCAATCAAAGAAGAGGTTTTTCGACCGTTTGGCTTTGCGCCTACCCCCCGTCATGCTTGGTACGTTTGCCCATTTAGGGCTTCCCTTTAGAAGCTCCCAACACCTCATGTACAGGAATGTCCACGATCGGCGTTGTACTCCTCCAACGCTCTCGTCAAAATATCAATATCGCCACAACCGCTACCCCAATTATCATACAAACGTTGATAATATTCTTGAAACCCATGGCATTTTTTATTGATGTCCGTCCACTTTCCCGAAACCGAGTCTTTATCCCGATATTCTCCTCTACCCATCGCGTTGAAAAACGTCTCGCGAATCCTTATCCAAAAGAGAGGTAAATTTTGGTAGTTTGCTACAAAAAATATATAAAATATATTATTATACAAGTTACGGTTTTTTTAAAAAAAAAAATTTAAAAAGTTACGAATTTTTTAAAAAACTTATGAATTTTAAAAAAAATACAAAGTTACGGTTTAAAAAAAACATACCAACTTCGGCATCCTCCGAAATGTCTAACCACGCTCGGGCAAGCGCGAGCTCCTCGTCTTTGGTCCATGGTTGATACGTCTTTCTTGTTTTCGGTTTGATCGGCTCTCCCTTTTATTATGCGACCGTTTTTTGGTTGGGAGCTCTCGGGTGGTCGCTCAGCTTGCATCTCCAGTACTTGCTCGGGTTCTTGTTGAGACCCCGACATACCCCCAACGCTAATATTCATATTGTTGGGGCATGTTTAGTAACTGCGAAAACCCCATGTTGCTCGTGTCCAAATCTTGAAAGTTATACGGTTGTTGAGGTTGGGTGATATTTGGGCGAATAGCGTTTGGGTTGCTCGGGCGAGATGGAACACCGAAAGGTTGGCGGAATGGTTGCATTTTTTGATTGATAGTTTAAAAAAAATAGTAGGATTGTATAAAAAAATTGGTGAAGGTGAGTGAAATTGGTAATGAAAAATTAAAAAGGTTGGAGGTTATTATATAGGGTTGAAGTAATTAATTTTTTTTTTTTAAAAAGCCCAACGGCTAGTTTTTTGTCCGTTGAAAAAAATGACCGTTGCCTATTTATTTATTTTTTTTAAGACTGCCACGTGGCAGCATTTGATTGGCCAAAGAAAAATTTGGCGTACACGAAAATTTTGGGGTGGCCTCCTTTAACCCACAGGGGGGCGGGTAGCTTTGTGAATGGGGTGCTAAAATCGCCCTTTAGCGCCCAATTAACCCACCATTACGGGTGTTATTATTTATCGCTAATATAAGTCAAATTAAATTTTAAATTTCAAATACAAGGAGGTGTATTTTGTGGTATTTTTAAAGATATTAAGTGACTTGAAGTGTTTCAGGAGGGCTCAAAATCAAAATAACCGCCTTGAGCACATATGACATCTCTAAATTGAACATCCATACTTACTCTTCTACACAAGAGTTGGGTGACTACATATATTGGAATAGAAGAGTATGAAATAAAAACTTGTACATCACTATATCAGTTTAGACTGGTTTATGATTTTTAGTTTAATTTACATCATGGCAATTTAATTGATCAAAAATATTAACCTGTTCGCTCAAAATCTAGCAAAACATTTGGACAAAATGTTAACCCAAGTTACTGAGCCCAACATGTTAACCAAATGATTAAGTAAAAGAGTAGGCCCAACCAGAACAGTCTCTTGTAGTTTTAAAGGCTAACTACCTAAGTGATAGTAACTTTTACATTTTTTAGTTATTATACTACACAATCTAACAAAATATTGTTCTTCGACATCCTCAATCTTTTTTACTAGAATTCAACAAACTCTACATCATCATGTTGCGACATTGCCAAATTAAGAGAGGTTAACGCAATCCAGTTCTGTGCACGAGGTCACCCATTGGCCCAAAGAGTACCAAATGTTTGGGCTTTAGTATATTCTGGCCATTATAACAGAAACATAACTAACCTTTTTTAGGATGGCGACTTTCAGAATGACAGGATGGTCGCGGAATGGCTTGCGAGACTTACCCCCAGTTCGAGAACCCACACGGTTTCTTCATAAATGGCATAACACCAACTTAATAGGCCCTAACCGCGTCCTCGAATGAGCCATAACCCGTTATACCACATGATACCAGTTGCGCTACCACAAGAGTCAAAACTCTCTAGCGTAACGCAGGTTGGACAAACCCCCGTGTGGCTCGGAATCGAACTGGCGACCTCCAAATGAGGCCTAGTTATTATTTTTATTGTCATTGTCACTCCACCAAATAATGAGGACAGAAACGTAAATAAATATGTGATATTGTTATGTGTATCCATTTTATAAAATTGTATTTTCTGTACTGATGAAAAATATAATACATCACTGAACCAAAGTTAAGAGGTGCACAGAACATGCGATGCCCAAAAATCAAGTATTACTATACATCAAATGCTTGAAATCAAATCATTAATTATCTTACTTTTGATGAGTTTTATGTATTGTTGTTGCACATTAACGCCATCAATCTAGGTTTTGATGCCAACTGTTTATTTTTAATGTCTAACAAAAATTTTATTAGGCCATGGGGTATACTCTAACATATGTGGTGTTAAAGGTGACATGGCATGTTAACTTGCATTGTAGACCACTCCCTCCTTGTGTTAAAGGGTGTTAAAGAGGTTATGTGTTAACATGTTAACATGGTGTTAAAAGTCTACATTAATTTTTTTCCTTTTATAAACCAAAAACCACTAAAAATACATGATTAGGTGAAGTTAATGAGATTAAGCCATTTCCTTAGGGTGAAGTGGAGTCAAATGAGAAAAAATGGATGATGTGGCATCTATGTGGAGTTAAGAAGGGTTAAAGTATACCCTAAGGCCTTAATCACCAAGGCTAGTGGGATACTAGCAAGTCACCCATGTACAATGTATCATAACAAATCACCATCGAGATATACTAGTACATATTCACTTAAAGATTCGACAAATCAAATCTTCGCCACCTATCCCAATTTAAGTCACCTTGTTTCGCCCTTGTTTTAATCCAAAGTAAACACCTCGCCTTTATTTCGCCGATAATTCTTTGTAGAGAAGCTTGCTTTTGAGAGAACACCACCTCATTCCGAGTCTTCCAAATACACCAAACCGTCGTTAAACATATCCTAATAATCGGAACCAACCCAACTATTAAGCGGTTATGATGGGAAAAGGTTATTAAACCGACCCGTGATACATGTTGCAACCATGACCGACTTTATTCTAGTGGTTGGTTATGGACGGGTCCGTATGGTTACGACTCGCTCTCACCCTAATTTCTTTTAGCGAGAGGGGTATCAAACAAACCAAACTACAAGGAACTAAAATGATAAAAACAAAACACAACATTATCAATGCAATAAATTAAACATACACCAATGAGACCATTCCAAACTAGCCATATTCGATCTGTTTTGACCCATAAAAAAATTATTTGCCTTGATTTCCTCTAAAAGCTTGAAGATCGGGGGTTTCTTGTTATTGAAAACCGCTTCATTTCTTGCCGGCCATAATATCCAACAAACCAATTAATAATACGACTGTATGCATCCTTGCCACCAAGAATTCTCCATCATTTTCGTTGCCCATACCCATTTATCAATTGCATGTGATATACTAAGTCGATCTGTGGAGGAATTCCATGCACTTAAATAATTTCTTTTTTAAATTAAAGGCATGAAAAAGATATGGTTGTAGTGGCGTGAAAGTGTCCCATAGCTTCTGGAAGTAGCAACGTGGTATTAAATGATGCACCGACCAATACACGCACCATGAAAGTATAATATAAAACGGCCCTATTCGATGTTAACACCTACCTCAAGTACGTCACATTATTTTCTTAATCATTTTATGTTATGTATCCTTTCAATAGTTTTCTATTTTGTTAATAACTATGTAACTATTATTATAAGAGGGTTAGGATCAAATACATAAGACAATTTTTTTAGGAAGGGTGCGAAGGATTGTGATCCATTGATCATATATTTGAAGGGTTGAGATTAGTTTGTTTGAAAAAAATAAACAATAAATTATAGAATGGACATAAAAGGAAAACCACATTTGTTGACTTTCTCTCTCCACATGCAATGCACCTGTCAATTCCCCCCATCATTTTAAAACGTCTATAACTTTTTCGTACGATATTTTTTTTTCAAAAAAATTTCACCATATTAACGAGCGTTTTTTTATCTTTAATATGAGTACCACATTTCTACATTAAAATTGAAAAAAAAAATCGTGTTAAGTGGGTTTTCTTCTCCGTTGTGTCTTCTGCTTATTCATTGTGTTATACTATGCACATGTGCTTTATAAATATGTTATTTATGTTTTTTTAGTCTACACATGATTTAACTTTGTCCATTGTGTTTTTAGTATGTTTTTCATTGTGTTTTACGCAAAAGAGTTTTGTATTTAGGTGTACATTGTGTTTTATTATGTTGTTCATTGTGTTTAAGTCAATTATTGATTGTTTTTTAGTCTTCTGTTCATTGTGTCTTTAATATCTTGTCCATTGTGTTTTATTAGACTGTTCATTGTGTTTTATACCCTATTGTTCATTGCATATTTAATTGGTACTCGTTGTATTTTACGTCATCTCCATTGTGTCTTACGCAACTGGGTTTTCAACTTTTTTTTTCAAAAGTATTCATTGTGTTTTAATCTTTTGTTCATTGTATCCTTATTATATTGTCCATTGTGTTTTACACAATTGGGTTTTTGACTTTTTTTTTTCAAAAGTATTCATTGTGTTTTAGTTTTCTGTTCATTGTGTCTTTAGTATGTCATTCATTGTATCTTATGCAACTGGGTTTTCAACTTTTTTTTTTCAAAAGTATTCATTGTGTTTTAGTATTCTATTCATTGTGTCTTTAGTATATCATCCATTGTGTTTTATTAGATTGTTGATTATGTTTTATACCCTATATTTAATTGGTGCTCATTGTGTTTTACACTCCATTGTGTCTTACGCAAGTGGGTTTTTGACTTTTTTTTCGAAAGTATAGAAATATGGTACTCATATTAAAGATAAAAAGACGCTCGATTTTATGGTATAATTTTTTTAAAAAAACGATGACGTATAAAAAAGTTACGGACATTTAAAAATGAAGGTGGAAATGGCATGTGACTTGCATGTGCATATTTTTTTGACCAAATTACCCCTCCCACTTGTTTAATCCTTTGCCACATGTCATTTTCTAGTGGCTTCTCACCCTTCTCATTTTTTGTAGTCTTTGTAGAATAACCCAACCCTATTATAAGAACACCATATATAGTTAAACAAAAACAAGAATAGTTATTAACTAATATAACTAGTGGGAAGGCCCGTGCGTTGCGGCGGGTATTTATGCTTTTTTTTCCCGCACGTTACGCGACGGTTTCACGTTTTGCAGCACTTTGTTTGTTTTTTCAACGTTTTCGTCTTATATTTGGTTATGTGCCTTGTGTGGAATACCTACGTAATGAATTCCCGTGAGTAAGGAATGAAAAGAAGTAACGTTTAGTAAAGGAATGGTTCTTATGCAAATCGTAACTGTAGGAAATAATGGGTGTGATTGTGTCCATTTCAGGTGGGGCCATGTCTTCTTAAAGTTCCAAGGGAAGGGTGATTGTCGATGTACTACCATTGAGTGGTAACACTCAAATTTTGGCTGGTGCTTAGCAGCTTTGGTTTAAGCATAGTATCACTTGTTACATTTATTTCATAGTGCAAGTGAGGCAGTTGGATTGGATCGGCCTCTTTTTTACCCATTAGACATTCTGGGTAGATGGTTACGTTGTAACACGGAGAAAATATGTCATACCTAATCAATGTGTGTTACATTCTCGGTATAGTGTAAATATATCGTTTTAAACACTTGATACAAGTGCATTGTTAATCAATACAAATTAACAAGTGCATTGTTGATACAAGTGCATTGTAAACACGTCTTAGGGAAGGGAACACGTCATAAATAAAAGCTTTAGGGAGCAGTATGACGGCGTAAAATGAATGTACAGCTCGAAACAGTAAATTGTTCTCACAACATTAGCAATGACATATCACAATTAAGACAATTAAGACAATCAAGAGGCTCAGGCGCATAACGAAAAGTCAATCGGTTGCACTGCAGTAGCGCCATCACAATCGACATCCACATCGCATACGCTAACATCATAGCCAACCACAAATTCATAGGAAATCGCCCCTAATTGTAGCGATACATTTAGAAGAAAACACATTTAACACGTCGCAATTAAGACAATCAAGAGGCTCAGGCGCACAACGGAAAGTCATTCTGTTGCACAACAGTAGCGCCATCACGATCGACTTGCACATCGTATATGCTAACATCATAGCCTAGTGATAAATGCATAAGGAAGCACCCCTAAACCAACACAAGTTGTGCGAAACATAGAAATAGTGAGCTACATAATTACACAGCCTCGACCTTTAAGCAAAGAAGAAACAAAAGCACAGACCTTAAAGTAGATGTAGAACAACATATTAGAAGGCACATAGACGATTAAGGAACCTAAAATTAACACAGTACAATACCTAATTGGCATCCATCATTTTATTAGCTCTTATTAAACCAGAAGAACTTATTTTTTTGAGGTCAATGAACAAACTACGCAAAACTCTTTTTTAATTCATGTAAAAGTCTTTTATAATAGAGAGAATTACACAGATTGTCCTTTAATTTTACTCAAAATTGCATCCTATGTCCTTTTTTTCGAATTTTTGACTCCTTATGTCCTTTGTTTTATACAGTTGTTACATCCTACGTCCTTTAAGCCAAACCCAGTTAAATAACTCAGTTAAGTTGGTCATGTGCCCCTCATGTGAGGGCAATCTTGTCTTTTCACCCCCAAAAGGACAATTTGTGCATAATATATCAACTATAAACTAGAGGGACGATTCTTGCCAAGATGTCAAAGTTAAAAAAAAACGTTCCTTCCCTCCTTCCTGATTTCCGACCGGAATTACGGTCACCGGAATTTAAATCCGGCAAACCCAATCTCGCTTATTATAATCATCTAACTCGATTTAATGCTACTAGTCCGTTTCTCCATCACTCTTAATTATTTCGTGGCCTTTGTGGTGCATTAAAACCGGTTAATTATGCTATAATTAAAACCGTCGAGATGGGTTTAATTCGTGGCCATGTTTCACTTAACAACTATATAATCTGGTACTTCGAACATTTGTTTCCCTGTTACACATCACAAACCCACAAAAAAAATCAAGTATTGAACGAACAGAAAGGCCTCTAATCGAACCTACAAGTTTCAGCTTTTGCATTATCATTTTCGAGTCCAAAACGAGTTGTAAGTTCAAATTGTTATTTGCATCATGTATTTTGGCCTTCATAGATTTAAACCCCTCTATTACAGGACGTTTATCGAGCCTTAATCGGGTTATTGGATTTGGGGACTAGGGTTAGGGTTTATGTTATATTTGGGGAAGAAGATGAAACTAGCTTTTTACATAAATATTTAATCTTTCAAATAGAAACACAAATATCGTTGTGGCGTAGTGGGCACAGGGTTGTGTTACTGCTGAGAGGACACAGGTTCGAACCCCCTTTGGGGCGGGTTTGATCATTTTTTATATATTTTTTTTAGTTTGTTTATATATAATATTTATATATAAATACTTGATAAAATAAAATATTTATAATAAATCCATCTTTTGCCCAAAAATTATAAAAATTTAGGAGTAACATCTTGAAACCATAAATAAAATTATCACATAAAAATTTTCTGGAAAATAAATTATTTTCATACTTTTATTAATTTAAATAGTTTTAATCATAAATAATTGATTAAAAATTCATTTTTAATGATTTAAATCCCAAATTTTCTGGAAAATTATTTTTAAGGATCATGAACCTAAATAAAAGTTTTTTGGTTCATAAAACATTTATTTTTATTAATTTTCCTATTATTATTATTATTATATTCTTATATAATGTATCAAATGGGTAAACTCAAACTTCAACGATAACGGAATGGGTAAAATCTCACCAAGAGCATTCACAACCCCTCTATCAAACCTCACTCCATCTTTAAAATTTAAAAAAAACTTGCTAAAAATAAGGGTGAGCAGATTTGGACCGGACCGAAAAAACCGAGTCCCGACCCAAAAATACAAGGAAACCGAACCGAGTATGATATTTCGGGTATGTTTTCGGTCCAGGTAAATAGCTCCTTCCGGTTCTCGAGTCGGGTCAGTCCAAGACCACAGTGAAACCGACACAAAACCAATGGACCGAACTAAATTCGTTAATTAAACTAACTGGTAGTTTTTTAGCAAAGGGGTGGCGACGCAGCTTGTTGCCCGTCTACCTTCTATTATGATGTAATTTTCGTATTTTGTTTTAATGAAAGGCATATTAGCAAACAACACACAATCAGTCCATCACCATCCTAAATCAGCATACAAACTTAGAACATCAAAGACTAACCATCAACATCCAAAATCAAAATAAAAAGTTCAAAAAAAAAAATCTAACCTGCAGCCAAATCTAACCTTTAGCCGTAATGTACCATCACCATACAGAAGACAAATCATAACAGATCCAAAGGTTTTTGATAAATCAAAGCTACTTCTGTGATGTTGGAGATGATGTTGCTGTTACGGTCCGGGTCTTGTACACTGGACCGAAGGAATCGAGCATGAAGGAACCGAAGACCGAACCTTTTGTTAGGGGTTGATTTCGGTTTTAGTTTTATCTAAGGTTCGGGTCTCGGGTCGGGTCGGGTCGGGTTTGGACCTATGCTCACCCCTAACTAAAAACATCCTACATCTCATCCACCATTTTATACCTCATCTTTATATTTTGAAAAATCAAAACTATTCACCCCAATCAAATTATTGTGAGTGTATTTTAACGAGAAATATAATAAAATAAGTGTTTGTGAGTAAGATAAAAGTAAAGATGGTGGAGGGGATGTGAAAGGTTTTTTAAAATGAGAGATAAATTTGGAAAAGTATTATTTTTTGTTATATTATAAGCTATAAAATGGTGGAGAGAATGTGAATGCTCTAACATTTAAAATGTCTTAACCCATATTCTTAAATGTATTTTTTTTGTTTAATCCCTTGCATTTAAGCAAACGTTTATTTAATAAGTGTTTTGTAATGTTTGATTTGAGGTTTAATATATTTCACCGTTATGCGATTTTACCGTTTTAGTATCCTGCACTCTCATATCACTTCACTGATTCACTTTACTGAAACAGTTTTTTAGAGGCAACACTTCACTGATTCGTTTATTTATTTTTCATTTAAAGTTTAATTTTCTTTTTTTCTTAGAAACGATCACAACTAATTTGAATTTTGAAACCATATAGGCCAACGGTGGCAGTATGGCAGGGGACGGTTGGCATATTTAATTTTCATTTAAAACCATTTTTGACCGTAGCTACCAAACGGTCAAAAATTTAATTTTGGTCATTAACCGTTCAAGAAAAAAAAAAGCTACATATAAACACACCACGGTAGGGTAATTCTCACTCTAAACCCATGGTTAAAACACACACACACACACACACACACTTCAAACTCAAACAATGACGAGCAGCAACAAGCAAGAAGATATTGCTTTGGTAGTGTGCTACCAAGATGCCAGAAATGACCCTGCTCTACAACGACAACACCGTAACCACTTGGGCTCGCGGAGGGATACAAGGTTCTGGGACCGTGTCTCGGCCGACTTCAACAGCCAAGTCGATCTCAACGACCGCACCATTGAAAGCTTCCAACGCAAATGGACCGATCTCAACAATAAATGTGATCGGTGGAGCACCCTCTACGTAAACACCTTGAGGGAGCATCAGCGCATTGAGGAGGAGATGGCTATCGAGTTCACGCATGTGGACTATGCGGCTCAATACGACAACAGTTTCGACCATGTTGAGGCATGGCATCTGTTGCGTCAAGTTTAAGTTTTTTTTTAATTTATGTTTTAATATTTTGTATTTTAATTATGTTTTAATATTAATATAATTATATTTTTAGTTTATGTTTTTATTTAGTATGTGTTTAATTTATGTGTTTTACTAATTCAAACCATTAAAATAAATGAAAATAATAATATAAAACGGTTTTCAAACCGTGTTGTGACTCATGGGTTATCGTCACGGACCCACTATCAGCACTAGCGACGACGCTATTGTCATGCTGGTAGTTGAGTTATCGTGAGGTACCCGTTTAAAAAAGATATGTGCCCCGTACTCCATTATATTTGTGTTCTTTGCTCCATATTGAAAGGCGGATGATGATGGTCAAACGTGGGGTGAAAGTGATGAGAGATGACATTTAAGGGGTTTTAAGTAGGGTTGAAAACGAACCGACCAAACACGAATAAAGCTTTGTTCGTGTTTGTTTGTTAAGGAAATTATGTGTTCACGAACAGTTCATTAACAATTGTCGAACAAGATTTTCTGTCCGTGTTCGTTTGTTAAGAAAACACTTGTGTTCATTTGTTAATTTTGTTCATGAACGCACACGAACATTAATGAACACAAACAAGTGTTCATGAACACAAACGAACATAAAGAAGTGTTCATGAATGGAAACAAACACAAACAAAACATATATTAACTTTCGAATAAGATCAAAGATCCACCCATATAACTTAATTATCCAAACACACTTAGTATTAACATAATATAGGTAAACATAATAAAGTAGCGTCTCAAAAAACTAAGTTCGCAACGGAAGTGAATGGAGGAGGGCGTCGGAGGTGAATGGCGGAAGGCGTCGACGTTGGAAGGTGGAAACGTATAATGAACGTGAATACTAAAAGTAAGTTTATTGATCTCATATATTCATATATTTACCTCACTTATATTATTTATTTATATGGGTATTATAAATAATTCAAAAAATTCAAACCATCGAACATAAACGAACAAACGCGGCCTCTGTTCATGTTTGTTCGTTTAACTAAACAAATGAAACTTTTTGTTCGCGTACGTTCATTTATTAAACGAACGAACACAAACGAACTTCTCGCCGAACAATTCATGAACTGTTCACTGAAAGTTCAGTTCGTTTGCGGCCAAGGAAAAGAAATCTACTTTATGACAATCAAAAGTTTTGAAGCCTAAGAGACCAAAACTTTTTAAACAATTAATCTCTAAACAAAAACTATGATCATATTAAACATTTTTATGATACCAAACCAAACACTTAACATCTTAATTAACATCACTTAACACCCCTAAGTATGGTATTTTTATGGAATATTTATAAACTCTCATTTTATGTAAGGTGGAAGATTTGATCTCCGGTAGTATATTCGATTAGGGTACCTTCTAGCATCACACCATCCACCCTGATATTGTGAAATTAAAAAATTATCTGGTAATGGTCACAAAAAATATCTAGTTTCTATTGTAATATTCACACACATATATATTCATCACAAAAGTCAAGAAAACCACCCCGACATCCCTTAATGAAAAATGGTTTCTTCTACACTCTTGTATCTCAAAATATCTATCTATCTATCTATATGATTATATGTATATATTTTATATAATTGAATGTCAATAAAGTACCCACGAAGAAGTACAATCAACTTTTACCGGCCCATCATCACAGTTCATTGTCTTACACTTCATTATCTTTCACTTGTATCTCAAAATATCGATCTCTCTATATGTATAAGATTTTATATATTATCAAAATTAATGTCAATAAGTACCCGCGAAGAAGTATAATCAACCCAATTCATTATCTTCTACTCTGTATAACAAAGATTCAACAGGAAAATATATCAGAATATTAACAACAATCATTGTATATGCCGATTAAGAAAACAAATGATAAACATGGCAATGGCAATCGAATAAACAAACGATAAACATGGGAACGACAATCGGACAAACAGTTAAAAGTTTCAAAACATTAAGCCTAAGTGCAAGGTGTGTAATGTTATTCGAATTGCAATTCAAGAAAGAAGGTGTGTAAAAGTTTCTTATCCACTGTATGTTTCATATCAAACTACAAATTTAGGAAAAAAAACAACATTGATAAAACAAATAGCCAAGCAAAAAGTTGTCACATGATCTCTTGGTCTAGTGGTATGGTGTCCTCCCTTACAAATATGAGGTTGTGGGTTCAAATCCTTGCAAGTGCAAGGTGAGGTGGAATAAGGGTATTAAAATTTGTCATTAAAAAAAATAATAATAAAACAAATAGCCAAGCAAAAAGTTCACACTTTGGACTCATAGTCAATAGCTTTGCGTCAAAGTCAGCCAACAATATATTCGGACCATCTATAACTTTTTTCTCCTTTTTCCTTTAGTGCCGTGATATATGATTTTTAACTTACTAATATAAAACTTAGTATATATTATTAATGTTGCATACAAAATTTGTAGTTTGATGTGAAACATACAGTAGATAAGAAAGTATCCGTACCTAATAAATAACTAAGTGGTTGCGTTACATATTAAAATTATGTCAGACAAAAAAAAAAAAAAATTCCCGCCCTCATTCAACCTGTATATATAACTCATCAATAAGGTGTATATATATTTAAATTAAAGTCCTCAATAGACATGGTATGATGGTAAGGTATATTTCCACTATCTATGAGATAGATGGTTCAAATTGTACAAGGTGTAAGTATACGAGTATTTAGTAGGACATAACCATGATCAAGGAAGGAATGCAACATATATTTTATCACCCTCATCATCATATTACTTCGGTGCAATTCAATGTTGTGAACAAACCTCATAAATGTTGATGTAAGAAGTCCCTATTGAATAAAGAAGGATGGTTGTTGCATGAAGAAACTTATTGAACTATAGTATTGATATTTATGTACATGTCGAATTTGTGACTGACTAGCATGGAGAACATACATACGTGTTGAATTTTTGGAAGAATCTAAACTTAATTTATATGGAATATGTGCGAACATTATCTTTATGATGTTAAACGCTTATTTCATCAAAGCATTAACAATCACCATCATCGTCAAAGGCAAAATTGCAACTTCTATAACAATTCAGTTCATGTATCTATTTAAAATTGATCAACAATGTGGGTTGTGTATCAAAGCGATTCACAATGTGTATGTAGCATTGTAGTGTTAGAACTACTTTTCAACCGTTTGATCATATTTCAATGAATGATTGAGATCATGACTTCTCTTTTATCTCTTCTATAATATGAATCACAACGATTCCCTCTTCCTAACCTAACCATTCATGATCTCACATATCAAATCCAACAATTATAAGGTGGTTGTTATTTTGAAATTAACTATCAAATTTTGAATGCTCTTTTTATTAAACCAATCCTATATACATTATACATATGTGTATCACATATATCCTTTTTGTTTTGGAAAATTATAGGGTTCAAACTACTTTGTTTTGGAAAATTATCGGCTAGTTTTAATCCTCATCTACATGCGATAACATTATTAACCGAGTAAAACATATTTTATCCTAGTAAATTTTTTTCTAATTGTGAAACACTATATGTTCATTAAACCCATGTTATGATGACTTACAACTAAATAACACAACATAATGGAAATGAAGTTAAGAACTATGCCTCTTCCACTAGCCTCACTTTGTAGATGATTATGACAATTAAGTTTAGAACTAGAACCTTTTTTTTTAACAGCCAACGAAATTCACCAATATCCCATTCAAAGTCTCTACTCAGTCAAATCAGGACCTCTTTCACCTGGCATAGACAGACACGTAAGAGAGCTCTTGGTTTCACCAAGTTCACCAGTTGAAAAAACCCGACTATCCACCCGCTCGAAAGCACGACAATAGAATAATCGGTAAAACCCGACGCTCTCAAGAATCGAACCCATGACTATTCAGCCATGGGTCTTCTATAATTGAGCCTCCATACCACTCCACTATAAGATGGTTGGTTAGAACTAGACCTTTTCTAAGGTCACAAATTCAAAACTAAGTGGAACTAGTTTTACCGTAGTAAAACTTTGGATAGAAAGGTATGCATCCAACTCCGACCTTTATGGAGAAGGTGATGCATTGAGGGGATCCTAACTTATCCGGTCATTTAGTTAACCGTTAAAGAAAACAATAATAAGACGAACATAATAATTACATAACGCGTTTGATTTCAAATAAAAGGTCGACAACAAAAGCGTGTACACATTGAAAACAACTCCCATCAAACATTAAAAATTGTCCTTTTTCTTCTTGAAGTTAAAGTCAGTCCCTTACTCTATAAGCATCTCCACAACTCTACCCTTATATTCACACCTTTAATGTCACACCCTTACTCCTTTTTTATATTCACACCTTACATTTAACAACCCTTATTATTTCTATAAATAAACACCACAATATCATCATATCATGGATAACGAAAACACTCTTCAGATCAAGAAACAAAAACTTGAACCAACAACCATGACATCTTCTGGTCAGATCTACGTACTCCCATTCTTTGGCACAGGCCATATTAATCCATCAATGGAGCTCTGCAGAAACATATCTAGTCATAACTTTAATGTCACACTAATCATCCCTTCACATCTTATGTCATCTATCCCTTCAGCTTTTTCCAACCACTCACCCTTTATTCATGTGGCTGAGATCCCATTTGCCCCGGATACAGGATCCGACCCGCCTAGAGGGAACCCACTTGACCAACAGAATAAGCGGATGGGTGAGGGGCTGAAGGAGTTTTTGTCAAGTTCTGGGACCCGACCCGTTTGTGTTGTGGTTGATGTTATGATGAGTTGGAGTAAGGAGATTTTTGCGGATTTGAAGATTCCTGTGGTGACGTTTTTTACCTCCGGTGCGACGTCTTCCGCCATGGCGTATGCACGGTGGAAAGCGAAGATCGGAGATTTGAAACCCGGGGAGACCAGAGAGCTCCCCGGGTTGCCTAAAGAAATGGCGGCCTGTTATGCTGATTTATTTAAAGGTCCCCGAGGTAGAGGTCAGAGACCTAACAGGCCGCCATCTGGTGATCACCTGGGCGGACCACCAGATATGAACCGGGGAGGTAGGGGAGGTGGTCCGCCCGGGGATCATAGAGGTGGACCACATAATAGGTTGGGAGGTGGTCCACCTAGGGATCATCATGGTGGACCACCAAGGAGGGGAGGTGGTGGTCCACCTGGGCCAGATCAAAAGCCACGTTGGGTGGATGAGGTGGAAGGCTCGGTGGCCTTGCTTATCAACACGTGTGATAAGCTAGAGCGTTTGTTCATCGATTACATCAATGAACAAACTAAGCTTCCGGTTTGGGGGATCGGGCCGTTGCTTCCGGAAAAGTTCTGGAAGTCAGCCGGGTCGATCCTCCATGACCACGATATGCGGTCAAACCGAAAAGCGAATTATTCGGAAGATGAGGTGTTTCAGTGGTTGGAGTCAAAACCAAAAGGGTCAGTGATCTACATCTCTTTTGGTAGTGAAGTTGGACCCTCAATTGATGAGTACAAAGAGCTAGCCAAAGCATTGGAAGAGTCAAACCAGGCTTTCATTTGGGTGATCCAACCGGGTTCGGGTAAATCCGGGATTCCAAAGTCGTTTTTAGGGCCGGTTCAAACGGATAGTGAAGAGGAAGAAGAAGGGTACTATCCTGAAGGGTTGGACACAATAGTTGGGAACAGAGGTTTGATCATCACTGGATGGGCCCCACAGTTGTTGATCTTGAGCCACCCGTCTACAGGCGGGTTCTTATCACATTGTGGATGGAACTCGACTGTAGAGGCGATCGGGCGAGGGGTCCCGATCTTGGGGTGGCCGATCAGGGGGGATCAATTTGACAATGCGAAACTAGTGGCGAACCATCTTAAAATCGGGCATGTGATTACAAGCGGTGTTGGTGAAGATGGGAAGCCAAGAAAGTATAACAAGGGTGATATAGCAGCAGGGGTTGAGAGACTGATGAGTGATGAAGAGGTGCATCAACAGGCAAAGAAATTAAGTCAAGAGTTTGAGAGTGGGTTTCCTGAGAGTTCAGTGAAAGCTTTGGGTGCTTTTGTGGAGTTTATTACCCAAAAAGCCAATTGATTTGGTTTTACTAATAGGAATTGTGATTTGTATAACGTTTTATTGAATCTTATTTTCCATATTTATCTTTCGATTGTACCATTATATGTATTTACACCGAGATAACCAAAGATGAGATGTTGCTGTTTTTTTTTCTACTTGTAGTTGCTGGCTTCTTTTTTCGATTAAACGCGAGACCAATTTAGTCTAAACTCCTAATGTGTAACTGTACAACTGCTTGGCTAGTCAGTTGGGAAATTCCTCTTGTATTATCGAGAGTGTCGCAGTTAAGTTGTTGGATTTGCATAACAAGTTAAACTTGCTCGTATATCGAATCGCGGTCGGGTGTTTCTATGGTAACATAAGATAGGTTTCTTGAGATTCTTTGAGAAAATCAAGTTGTCCATACTACACTTTAACATTGACTTTGCCTTTCACAGTTGTAGCAATAGCTCTTGTAACAATACTGGAATGGAACTACCAAACTTTCACATTGCAACAGCTCAATATACCTGACTGAATCTGTCGATGGGTACTGCTCAAATAGAATACCAAATGCCAGTTATGGCAGAGGTTGCCTCAAGGTGATTTGTTTGGGGCTCACGGATTTTAAAGTTAGTTGGGCCTGGGGGCCTACTGATTTATTAGAATAGGGCCCAAATTGATTTAGGAATTTTGTTTTATATTTTTACAAATATTTGCATCCTTGGACATTTCGATCCAAGCTATAGTCGATGCGTATTGTTCGACCGATGTCCATTTACGTATGGTTCTCTGTGTGGATGTGAAAATTAGGTTGGAGTGTTGGTATTTACAAGGTAAACGTAATTAATTTTTTTAATTTAAAACATATTATCACTTTTCTCGTGGTCACCCCCCACCAAATGCCAACTTGGTGTGCTATGCCCATTCTTACTAATGGTCCTTCCCTTCCTAGGCCTAGCTAGGTCCCCTTTTTACCTCATTCATCCAATTCATGTGACGACCTCTTTTACGCTCTTGCTTACGAAAACACATTGTATATGTATGTACATATCTCTAGTTGTTATAACCCTGCCATTATGTATCCGTCACCATTGCTATAGCCTTGAACGTATTCTTTAGGCTTTATGCTTAGGAAACCGATAAAAGGTGCTTGTTTCTAACACAAGAGAAATGGTGGTGTTGTCTGTTGGCGCTATGTGGAAGGGAAAAGCAAGAACTACTGGATGTCTCCATCAAGATAAAAGATTTTCGAACTGATCAAGACATAGATGACAAGTGGAAATGGACACTTGAAAAGAAAATGAAATCACTTGGTTACAGGAAAGTAAATATCATGTGTTGGTGACTCAAACAATTTCGTCATTTACATGTACTTGATTCTTTGCCTATAGTGTTTGGAGGATTTGGATGGCATAAACTAGGAGAATAGATTCTGATTTGCCAAGCCCGGATATTGTGAAAAGAGGTGGTGGGCCAAACATAGTAATTTGATCACATTTTTTCTATGGCTTAAAACTTGGTAAGCAAAAAAAACCACCTATTTTATTTTTGTTTTAGTTGTTTGGAGTCCTACATACTTCTTGCTAGTTTTGTTTTGAATAAATATTTATTTTGCAATCAGAAAAATTATATTAATAAAATGAAAACGACTTAAGCCTAAATTGTTTCATTTCCACGCTATTAATACAACTATTTTTGTGATCCGTGGTGTAGTACCTCGTGTTTTTGGGTTTTTCAAAAAAAAAAAATAAATCAATTCAAACCTAAAACTTTCCACTTTTGCAACTTAACCCATTATTTATTCACAAAATTACAGAAAACGTCCTTTATGTTTACCCAAAGTTGCAGGTTTAGTCCTTTAACTTTAAAAGTTGCAGGATACCTCCTTTATCGAAGTTTTTGTTGCAGGAAACATCCTTTAATGAACTTTTGGTTGCATAAAACGACCTTTACCACTAACGGTGTTAAATTATCCTGTTAAGTTACCCTCACATGCAATGCATGTGAGGGTATTTTCGTCAATTTGTATTTAAAGGACCTTTTCTGCAATTAAAACAAAAATAACAACATAACAATAAAGGAGGGACTAAACTTGTCAAAGTTTGGAAGTTTTTAAAACAAACTCATCCTCTCTCTCTCAGACTCGTTTTTCCGGCGATGGTCGCCGCCGGCGACCACATTCCGGCCAAGTACTCCGACGAAGGTCAAAAGGCGGTTTTTAAAGCTGATTATTAACGTTTAAACTTTCTAGGGTCAGATCGTTCAACAGATAACTTTCTTATCTTCGCAAAATGCAGCATAGAAGGTTGTGCAAGGGCGCTAGTTCCAGGTCCGGATTGTACGGCATCTGGATCAGCAAATGAAGCACCAGTGCCACTTGATATACATGTTGTATTAGGACTACTAGTATCGCATTTTGCACCCTCTGTAATCAATCAGACAATTTCTAAATTGAAAATGAACCTTTTTTTTATCGAAATGAATTATGATTAAACAATTATCTATCGAATACCTGAATCCAACATATTTGAATGCACATGATTCGCATTATGAGTTTGACTCTTTCTTTTCCGGCGTCCTGTGGGCTTATGGCTGTATAAAAGTGGGTTACACCCATATTAGTGGACAAACATATTTTTGATATAAAAATAAAACCATACGCAACCTAAAGTGTCATAATTTACCAAAATGAAAATGTCTGTTTTCTTGGATCAATGCCATCACCAGCAATCTGAGTAGCAAATGAAGGAGAAAAGGTGTAAACAAAAGAAACATAAATTGAAATAAACTACAAACAGAATAACTATATTCAGTGTATGGTGAAGACACAACAAAATGAGCAGCAAAAAAATCTTAGCTATATTCAGGTTATGCTTTCATCTCTAACTGGTTAAATGAAAGTTTACCACTAATTGACTTGGAAAAACGGTTATACACAGTGGGGAAAAGTTTAAACGTTAATAATCAGCTTTAAAAACCGCCTTTTGACCTTCGTCGGAGTACTTGGCCGGAATATGGTCGCCGGCGGCGACCATCGCCGGAAAAAATGAGTCTGAGAGAGAGAGGATGAGTTTGTTTTAAAAACTTCCAAACTTTGACAAGTTTAGTCCCTCCTTTATTGTTATGTTGTTATTTTTGTTTTAATTGCAGAAAAGGTCCTTTAAATACAAATTGACGAAAATACCCTCACATGCATTGCATGTGAGGGGCATCTAACGACAATTTCAAACGGCGTTAGTGTAAAGGATGTTTCCTGCAACAAAAACTTCGATAAAGGAGGTATCCTGCAACTTTTAAAGTTAAAGGACTAAACCTGCAACTTTGGGTAAACATAAAGGACGTTTTCTGTAATTTTGTCTTAATTATTTAGAGAGAACTACACGGATAGTCCCTGTGGTTTATACGTTGTAACATGTTAAGGTACTAACTTTTTTTTAACTCCTTAAGGTCCTATGGTTTACATTTGGTAACATGTTGAGGTATTAACATTAACTGCCGTTAAAAACTAACAGATTCCGTTAAAAAGTTAAGGTTGAGGGACTAAATTTGCCAAATTGTGAAAGTTTTAAAAATTCTTTCTTCCCCACCCACCACCACCACCGCCACCCACCATCGCTGCCATCCAACGCCACCGCCGCCACCCAGCATCGTCGCTACTGCCACTCACCACCTTCACCCACCCACCCAACACCACCGTCACCGCCGACAAAGGGTATTGTGAATGATTAATAATGACGGTGGTGTTGGTTAATTTGGTTAATTACCCCCACCGGGTCAACCTTGGCTCCCCTCTGTTGACGGACGGCGGTACTAATAACAATTAGCCAGCCTTTATTTTCGCCTCATCTAATTTTATTCTTATTAATACTAATATAATATTTATTCATCATTAGACTGTGGGGTGTGGGGTGGGGAAAGGCTCGGGAAGGCTGATGTGGCCTTTTCCCCGAAGGGGAACACCGCCCCCCCCCCCCCCGAAGGAGCTTCGGTGAACTCGGGAGAATTACCCCGTCCACCCCGTCCCTTTTCCCAATGATTTTTTTGAACGTTAACATTAGAGAGAGAGAGAGAGGTTTAGAGAGAGAGGGGGGTTTAGAGAGAGAGAGAGAGGGGTTTAGAGAGAGAGACTTGCCGGGGACGATGGAGACTTGCCGGAGACGACGGAGACGACGGAGACGACCGGAGACGACCACACAGTGGAGCCGGAGACGAGGGAGAAGATTGTTTTTCGAGAGAGGTGTGTGGTTTTAGAGAGAGAGAGGGTTTTTAGAGAGAGAGGGGTTCTAGAGAGAGGGTGCTTGAGAAGATGGTGAAGATGTGTGTGTGGTGTGTGTGTGGTGCTTTGGAGAACAGGTAGTTTTTAATTTTTTTTTGTTTTTTTTTCATTTAAATATAATAATATCAAAAAATAATAATTAAATAATGGAAGGGGAAGGGGGAAGAAGGGGGAACCATTTCCCCTAGAAGGGGGAGGAAAAGGGGAAAATGATGTGGCGCTGATGTGGACAAGGGGAAGGAAGGGGGAAGGGGAACCACACCCCATAGTCTTAACTTGGGTGGATGGATGGAAACCACTCCATCATCTGTTATTTAGTAGTATTGCTTATGGTTATGATGAATTATGATGGCTATGCTTTTCAGACATTGGTTTTGACTTTTGGTAACTGATATGGTATTTGAGTTTTTTTTTTCCTAGGCTGGTTACTTTGTTAGTTGAACAATGATATACTTTATTTTAAGGACTAAATGGAGCATGTCAACACCACCGTCACCGCCGCCAAAGCGTATCGTGAATGATTAATAATGACGGTGGTGTTGGGTGGGTGGGTGGGTGAAGGTGGTGAGTGGCGGCGGTGGTGTTGGATGGCAGCGATGGTGGGTGGCGGTGGTGGTGGTGGTGGGGAAGAAAGAATTTTTAAAACTTTCGCACTTTGGCAAATTTAGTCCCTCAACCTTAACTTTTTAACGGAATCTGTTAGTTTTTAACGGCAGTTAATGTTAATACCTTAACATGTTACCAAATGTAAACCATAGGACCTTAAGGAGTTAAAAAAAAAGTTAGTACCTTAACATGTTACAACGTATAAACCACATGGACTATTCGTGTAGTTCTCTCATTTATTTATTTTTTAGCTCTTTATCTTTTGTAGTTTAACGTCAATAATTTTTTTTTTACTTTTAACTTTGGTCATCATTATTTTCATCTTTCGCAAGTTTTTCTTTTTAGGTATCGTTTTTAAATTTTGAGAGTTAACACAATGCAATTTGCGTGTGGGGTTCAACGTTTTTTCATCTATTTTTTCCCGTTTAACAGGTTCTTCACGTGTGGGTCCTAGATCGACTTAGTTACTCTTTTCTATGTTTTATGTACCGGTCAATTTTTTCACATTAACACACCGCAACAAGCTGCGTGGTTCAACGCCTTAACTTATGCTTTTCGTTCGTTTTTTTTTTCTTTTTTGTTTCACGAGCTTATCGATGTTGGTGGTCGCAACGCGAAGAGCTTAATACCGGTATTTATATAAGAGCACTCACATTTGGTTCTCAAAATATTTGTGAAAGAAAACCTCATATTTTTATGAGGTTGTGAGTAGAGAATATGGGGAACCTACTGTTTATCGGTATATTTGGGAATGTTTTGAGGAAACAGTTTTCTGTGTTTATTTTTTAATATTTGTTGTGAGTGGAGCAGAGAAAAACTGTAATGATTTTTAGTTTAATATGCGGTTGTGAATGGACTGGGGGATGACAAACATAGTGTGAATGCTCTCCACAAACCAAAACAAAGAAATAACATAAGTCAAAAATATAAACCGGTCAATTTTGCAAGGTAATCTTGTCCAAGAATCTAACCGAGTAGTTAAAACAGGTAAGATAAAACGAGGGCACGTGTTTTCCGGCACAACCATGAATCGTGGGACCCAAAACCACCTCATGGTCGAAAATAATATGGGTCAAAATCTTAAAAATCGGTGTAACCATAATTAAAAACTTTTCAAGTTTTCTTGCCGTTACAAATCTTCTGTTTTTTTCTTTTTGTCACTTTTTTTTTACAGACGGCATCTGTACCCGATCCCACCTTCTTCCTCATTAATAATCACTCAATCATTCTTTTTTTTTTTTTTCATACCCATCTCTCCAATCTTGATGCCTGTAAAGCTTTTCGAATCATATTATAATCATTATTAAATAACTGTCAATCAGCCTGTCAATATCACTTATATGTAAGTTACAATTTTCTTTTCAAAATTTTATGATTTTGTTGTTTATATATAACCCTTTTGTTTATATGATCTGTTTGTTTCTTGATATTGGTTATGGTTTGACTTTTCACAGTTGACTGACTATAAACATGATGACAGTTAATTACTTAATACTTACACTGGTAGTACTTACTAATTGGTAGATGAATGGGTTTGCTTTTTATGAGATCTGTATCATGTTATGATGTATGTTTCTTGATTTAAAGCTTCCATTTTTAAATTTGGTATTGGTTTGACTTTTTTAATAAGTCAATGTTAGGCTGATATACTAGAAGCTGCTATTAAATTTCATAGAAATAACATTTGGTATTTCTTTTTGACTAAAGTTTTCATTTTTTTTTAACACAGGAATTTAGTTTATTAGTTTGAAGAACTTGAAACAAACAAGGGTAGTAATTTAGAGGTGTCTTTGGTTTCTATCGTAGTTTTCGTTCGATTCTTGAAGAAGTTTTCGACGATCACGTGTTTGTGAAATTTTGGGTACAGAAAAAAAATGGGATCTTTTGCTGGACATGTGGTTCCAGGGACACTGTTTTTGGTAGTTGGGGTCTGGCATATATGGTGCAGCGTGGTACGTTATGCATCGGATCCAAACTCGTTTCGTGTGAGAGTTTGGAACCCTGTGCCAGGTTTTAATGGGAAGTTGAAGTATTTGGAACTTTATGTTATATCGGTTGGAGCGTTTATTGATATGTGTATAGAGCTTTTGTATTCAACCCATCTTAAGTTCTTTGTTAATGGCGTCTTGAACCCGCATCATATGAATGATTTTGAGCATGGTGGGATGCTACTGATGTTCTTCGTTTTCAGTATTGTTGCTCTGCTTTCCGAGAAGACTAGGTCAGTTTTCTTCATTCATACCTTGCTTATACGTTTGTCTCAAATTTTGTTATTAATTTTAAACGATTTATCGTACATGAAATGCTCAAAAGTGAAGGTCTGATGCACACCCTTGATGTTTGATATAAGTTATTACATATTATATCTTTTTTTGCATATAAGTTTATAAAAACCAATGCAGAATTATCTATATCTAAATTCTGTTTTAATAAAATTTTGACTTTGACTTTTTGGTCAAACTACAGCTTTCTTCCGTTACCCGAAGGCGCGCTATGCTTAATATCAGCCGCAGCATTCTGTGCAGAGTATCTTTTATTCTATTTTCACTCAACAACACACCAAGGTCTAGAGGGTCATTACCATCTGCTTCTTGTTCTACTTGTGGCACTTTGCATTATATCGATTGTTGCTGGGGCCCTCATGCCCACAAGCTTCCCTGCTGACCTGTGCAGTGGCATTGCAATAACCCTTCAAGGCCTATGGTTTTATCAAACTGCCTTCACCCTCTACGGGCCTTCGATGCCAGCTGGCTGTAAGCTCGCAGACAATGAAATCTCATGCTCCTCACATGACCATGAGGTTCATGGGCAGTTGCTAGCTAATGTGCAGATGTTTGGGCTTGTTTTCTTGGTTCTTCTTGGTGTTGTCGGGTCATACGTATTTGCAGATAAAAGATCTAGGAAGGCTGAGTTTGGAGTGGTTCATATGAAACCTCTTGATGGGATTTCATGAGCAGTTATAAAAGGTTGTGTCAAAGCTGTTGACTTTTTGGGTAGTATAGAACTTGCATAAGATCAGGTATAGGTTTGTTTTTCTCAATTTGTACTTTCCAATAGATTTTTTTATGTTAGTTAATTTCTATCGCACATATATGTTGTAAACTTTTTCTTATGGTGTGTTCCCACCGTCGCTGAAGCGTTGATCAGGTTAAATATAGTCTTCCACCGTCACTTAGCGCCGCATTATGTGTCCTTTTGGCGCATTGATGTGTCTTGTTCCAGCTTCACCCAGTCAATGTTTTGTACATGGGACACATAGTTAAAATTATGCGCATACGCATGTAATACATCATTATTAACATATGAGGGTCATCATTGTTCTCATTGCCCAAATGATGAAAGTCATTGTTTCCAATAATATACCTCAACATTTTAAGTACAACATTAGGTTATTGACTTTAGTTGTGAAGGTCAATGTCTTCCAGCACACATGTAGTTATGAAATGTCAAAATCCCGGGTATGCAGGTGAGGCTTATAGACTTTAATTGTGAAGGTTAGAGTCGTCAAGTACGCATGTGAGGTTCATAGACCTCAGTCATGAAGGTGATTGCCTTCAACGGCTTTGGTGAGGTTCATTGACCTCAATTGTGAAGGGCATTGCCTTACATGGTCTTTATCCACTAGATCTAGCAAGATATTATTACTTATACCAAAATGTGTGCCTTATATATAGACACTTAAAAGTCATAATGCTAAATGCCAATGAAGTTTATTGACCTCAATTGTGAAGCCTTTAATCATAAAATTTGATTTACAAGTAAATTTAGTACCAATTTACTATATTAAGGCCTATCAAAGTTAAAACTGAAAGATGAACAAATAAAATAGTTTGTTGCACATAGTCTTAAAGACTTGAGCAATCTCAATCATATGTTCTTTTAAGTGGACAATTTAGTGTGTATAATTAATCATTTGAAATCTTGTGAAATCAACTTGGTCAATGAACTCAACCCCCTCCTTTTTTTCAAAAAAAACCATAATTTACAAATAAACGTTGTATTACGATACAATACAATACAATACAGTGGCGCTATTTTCAATCCACGATGTCCCCAAGAACTCCAATCTTTTGATTAAGTTTTATGTTTGCATTCAAAGATAACAAAAACTTTTAACCATCCAATATAATGTTTCTAACCTATTGGAAATAAATTTGTATAATCAGAACTCCAATCTCCAAGAATCAACTCTTTATTGAAGACACCAAGAACACATACCAGAAACACACATATAACTTTACTCTGTCCTTTCTTTTATGAAAAAAGACCAACTTTACTTATATGGAATAAATATCTTGAGATTTTTAAGTGTGCTTACTTGGTAACTTGGGTGCCCTAAGTTGATGAAAGGAAATGGACACTTTCAACCTTAACAATGATTTCATTATTTTCAACATTTATCTACATCTTAGCCTAATTTTCTCAAAATCTAAATTGTGAAGAATTTATCATTATATTAATAAATGAAATACTCTAAAAAATCATTGAGTTGGATAGTTTTTTTGGTTGCTGACTTGCTGGAGATAGAGCTAAAATTGACTTATGAAATGATAATTATATCACACATATTATCTGGACCATGTTGTTGATTATTTGGTACATGAATGATTTGTTTTGGCATATTTAGAAACATAAAAGTAGGCAAGCCGGTATGGTTATAATTTTGTTACATATGCACAGACAACCAAAAATGAAACCAAACACGCATTAAATAACACATTAGATAACGTTTAGCACAACTTATAACGACAAAACACCTTATTCAGAGCCGAATATAATCAAACTTAAGGATATGGAAAATGCGAAGGTATTTCAATAGGTGACAATGGATTCTATAAGCTCATGAAGTGGGGCTAGTTCCTTCTTGTCAATCAAAGAAAATTCCTGCATGTCAAAAGATTATAGTTTCAATAACCTGCAACGGTTTAAATAAACAAGAAATAGGCTCTTGGTGATGGTGGAAGAAACTTACACATGTAAACAATATGAAATGCTTGAAACAAGTGTTTAGATGGGCTTCTTCTTTAAGACTCACAATCTTCTGAAAGTGTGTGTGGTAGATATGAGCATATACACGAAACAAGCGTTTAAATATCGTTTTCACAACGTCCCTGAAGTTGGCTGGGAACGGCGCTCCTGCAAAGTTATCCAAATTTAGCGTTTCAAATTCCCAAAACACCCCGAAAACTGTTTATTAAATGATGCGTTACAGACATAGTAATTACCAAGTCTTTGAGGAAATATGGATTCGTCATCCAACTGTGATTCAATCCAATCCATCAAGAACTCTACATATTTTGGAGCGGAAACTTCAATAGGCTTCTTGATTTGCACACCATCAGCCCATCGATATTCATATCTGCAAGTTTTATTTACATAAATTCAAAAAGTCATGTATCTTCCTATATAAGAAACCGTTGTGCAAATACGCAATATGGTAATTTAGTAGCAATATGTTGCCAAGACATACTTTGGACCTGCAGTCATAGTTGGGCATATCTCTGGTGTACAAAACTCAGTTAAGGTTCCATAAAGAAGATTCACCTGGTTGAAAAAATCCACAGCTGAAAACCAAAAGTCAAAAGTCAAATTTCAAAAGTCAAACACCTCAATTCATCTTTCAGATAATAAATAAAAAGAGATATAACTGTTGACAGCAAGCCATTCATTTATATCCTCTCCAGGAGGAAGCCTCACAGCTTCTCTTAAGTTTCCACTACCCAAAGTAGCATCAATGTGCTGCCTTAGTTGTGCCCCCTGCACAAATAAAAAAAATGCTTTATTTTTTAAACAATTTTTACAACAAAATTTGATATTCAACAGTGGCGATTCTTTTAAGGGGCGGGGAGGGCGGCCGACCCCCCCCCCCCCCTGAATTTTCGTTCAGAAGTTCCGATTATATAGTATTCGTATAGAATTTTTTTGGTATATAAGGTTTCGACCCTCCGAAACTAGTTTTCGACCCCCTGAAACTAGTGACTTCCGACACCCCGGTGATTTCCGACCCCCCGAAGTTTCGGGTCAAGATTCGCCACTGATATTCAAGATTAATAAAATCTGCAGCCATCAAGAATTCAAGAGTTTAACCTTACTCCCTGAAGGCGCACTCTTTTTCGGACGAAAAGTCCTCTGATTCCTGCAAAATTCCCACAAAAATAATAATAATCTTTTTTAGCAATTTTACAATAAAGTTTCTCCAAATTTGATCAATCTAAATCATTGCTGATAGTTTCACAAAACACCCAAATCAACTAATTTCTATCTACAACCAAATGATCCAAATAATATCACCACTCTGTCATCCCCTTCCTAATAATAATATCATCAAGATTCAATACAAACGCCATCAATTTCACAAAAAGGTATTAACTTTCAACATCTAAGATCAAACCCATGATAACCCAGTTTCAATATTCATCAATTCAATCAAAAAACTAAAAATTGAACATAAGGGTACCAAGATCAAGAAGAAAGTAAAGGCGATGCATCCAAGAACTTGAATAAAGATTAATAAAAATTAAATAAAACCCTGAAAGAAATAAATATACATAATTAAAAGATTTGTCTTGCCTGCCTAGACCGAAGAGACTCATAATATTATGCAGAAAATAAAAAAATAATGTTTGATGGTTTTTGATATTTAGAGGGAGAAAATGGAGAGTTTAGTGGGAACGTTGAAAAGGGTTGTCACGCACTGTGATCGCATCCAATACCCTTTGCCAGCTTCGTAAATTGACAAGTGTGTTTAATCATATTTTTTTTAGATCTAATCTTGATTTTAATGATAATATTTTATTAAGCACCATTATTATTGATTTATTGTTGTTATTATTGTTAGTACTATTGGTATTATTAATCACATATGGTTCATGATGTTACAATGTGGTTCATGACGTTGTCTTCACGTGTTCAAGATCTAATATGATGGTTTACAATACAATAAAGTTTAAATATACCACAATGATTGATGATAGTTTTTTAAGGTATCATGATGATTCATGAGAGGTTATAAAGTGTTAAATTGGTTAATTAAATATGAATTGAGGTTAAATGATAGTTAATGAGAATGAGCTATTTTTTAAATTTTCTATGGTTTTTTCATCTAAAGGGTAAAGACAATCTTGTAATTTTGGAGTATTTATAAAGTACAAACGTGACCTTAGTAATGTATTAACACCGGTGGATAGGGTTTAAGATGGCTCGCTAAGAATTGTGACAATCCTACATATCCGTTTAGAGCTTACATTTATAAACTTTATTCTTTGTTGTCCGATTTGCCGTAAGGCATGCTTGGACAAATACGGGGAACACGCGGTTCACTGTAAGGAGTTGCCTGGTTTCAAATATAGGCATGACTGGGTCCGGGACGTTCTTTGACATTTTAAGAAGGGCTGGGATCTCAGCCAAAAAGGATACTCCTATGAATTTCCTCTCGGACCCCGCAGAGGGAGATCCACCCAACGTCTAGCAGATTTGCTTGTCTTTGGGTGGGCTGGGGGGAAACACGCTTGTGTCGACCTAACAGGTGTATCTCCCCCAGTTAGCTTGAGGGATAGTGGTTTTATAGCAGGGCAAGCGGTGAGAAAAGCAGAGGCGAAGAAAGTTGAGAAACCTGCTAAAGCTTGTGAGAAGAACCAACACGTTTTCGTACCCCTGGCATTTGATACCTTTGGCTCCTTGGCACCGGAACCCATCCGTTTCCTGACCAGAGTCCAACGGGTTATTCATAGCAGTGTCTCAGCTCCGCATGGGCATGGGTTCGTTTTTAGTATGTTAGGGTTTGCCATTCAGAAAGGGGTAGCGGCGCAGCTTGTTGCCCGCCTGCCCGCTATCTTGATGTAATTTTTCACGGTTATGTGTAAATTTCAATTGAACCCTTCAAAAAAATTTATTTATTTATCTGAATAAGCAGAATAGAGATCATCATGGTGTCATTTGGATAAATAGTGTATGATAAATAAGTAATACTGGTCATGTTCCATATGTTATAACAATCAATTAAATGTTTTACTACTCATGAACCATATATTCATATATGAGAAAACCGAATCTGATGTGGTTAAGCATATTGTCGTACATGCAAAGCCAATCAAAATTACGTTTTAAAAATCTATTAGAAGCCCCTAAAACATAAATTCAAATATCATACCGTTATCGCCTTTGTACTTACGCTTTCTCATGGTGTTCTTGTTCCTCCCTAGATTCTAGGGAAAGGGAGAACCATATTGCGCATTTCGACATACCATACCACACATCTCGCAGGTGATCCCGATGGCGGGGGTTGTGCTCCCGCTCGTCCCAAAGTACCACATCGCCTTCCATCCCACTTTTCCATTTTACTTCAGCAATTTCCTTACTTATTGCTTCTCCGATTTGACATAGATGTGTCACTTATTCTTTCTGTTCATTTCGCATTTTTCATCTCGCTGCTACATCACTCTCCCCCACCAAATCGATCTTTTTCTAAAAACTTTAATTCACATTGTATAATTCAAGCATTAAAGTATAATTCAAGCATTAAAGATTTAAAGTTGTGATGATATTGTTAACACCGAATACGAACTTTAATACATTATAATTATAATTACTAAATATATACAAAATGATGTGGATTGAGAGGGTGAGCATCTACTCTTATAGCAAGCAATTATCTCTATTTTAATTTTTAAACAGTTATAATAATTGCATATATTAGTTATCCTTATTTTAAACATCGTTAGCGTATCTTACTTGGTTTCAGATTAACCAAGTTGTATGAAATTATTCATCATATTGTACTTCTCGTTTTTCTCTTGTTTTCTCACTTCACTATAAAGCATGATTGAATTGGTAGGTCCCCCATGCATACACCATATATTCTTGGATCTTTTTTAAGAATACTTTTATTATCTTCTTTCGAATATAATCTATGTTTATTATATATTTAATAATTCAAGAGTAAATTAATCCAATGAATGTTAGTACATAAAAGTAACATAATCAGTATATTTATATATTTATAAGAGTTACAAAAAAGTATGTGTGGGTTCTCTTTTTGAGTGTAAATAATATATGAATATTTTCATTGCACTGTAATTGAAATTTCAACATATCGGTTATCATTTATAAATATTACTACATAACTACGGAAACTGTCATTGATGGCCTCACTCAAATTAAAAAAAAAGGCCAGATATGAATAGTTGATATTTTAATAGGATGATTATTGCAACTTGCAAGTTATTTATGCTTTGAGTTCAAGAGTTCATGATATCAAAAGCACCCACAAGTTTGAAAATGTGCTAAACAGCATCTATGGTGGATTAGTGGTTAGAGATCAGCCTTGAAATGTATTTGGTATCCAAAGTCCAAAGACACATGCATTTTATATAAACTATTACAATGTGATTCTAATAGATCGCAAATGGTTGAAATGGATTAAATACTTAATCACCACCTAATTGGCCAATTACCTACAGCATAATATGATATTAATATATTGCAAGTACGTGGTCTCTGAAATGATTTACTTTTTTTAATTCACCACATAATTAATTACCTAAAGTATCTCCTACACTTCTGAAAATATACATTACAAAAACAAAAAGGTTAGACATTTATCAAGTACTGTAACACTTAGTATTTGACTTTCTTCCACTAATATTTAGTTCACAACAATGCTTAAAATAAATTTATTAAATAGCTTCTTTCTTTCATTATAGTCTTATTTGCGATGTCCGCGTATAATGAATATATCTTTGGGCCCTCCCAGGGGGAGGGAAGTAAAATTGCACTAACTTTAACGTTATTTTACTAATTTCGTTAAAATAAGGTTAAAAACGGCGGACGGCTAATCATGCAACACGATGACGGTTTGAAGGCTCAACATGTTGCTGTTAAGTTTCTTTATATTGAAGGACTGCAAGGTCATCGCAAGTGGCTTGTAAGCTTGTCCATCTTAAATATGGGGTTGTCCAGAAGGGTCAAACACTCATGTCACAACTCTGAGTCACGTTGCCCCTGAATATGTCAATGTTGTTAATCTTGCAACCTACCACTAACATAATTTTATTAATATGTTAATTGCAGGACACTTAACCATAAAGAATGACATTTATAGTTTTGGAGTCGTGTTACTAGAACTGTTAACCAAAAGAAGAGGCGAATAGCAATGGACAAAAACAGGCCAAAAAGTGAGCAAAATCTTCTGTACTGGGCCAAAACCTCACCTGACTAGCAACAGAAGAATTCACACGGTAATTGACCCTAGGTTGGCAGGTCAATATTTGGTGATAGGGGCCAAGGAGATGACCCTTTTAGCATTGTAGTGTGTGAGTCCAAATCCTAAAGACAGGCCAAAGATGCTTCAACATTGAAGTCCTAAAAAGCCTTGAGCATTTCAAAGACATGGCAATCACTTGTGCACAGTCGCCCCCTGCTTCACAAACTCATGCAATGCGGTTTATTCGTCAAAAGATATAAAAGAGATCAACAGAGTTCGGAAACAGGTTCCTGTAAAGACCGTAAGGTCAAAAGGGTAATTAACATAGATATAGATTATGTAGAGTAGAAGAAAAAACACGCTCCTACTTCCATGGATATATGTAAATGGCAAACACATATATGTACAAAAATTATAATATTTATATTATCCCATCATATTACATATGTATAACTAGCTTTTATCCCGGGAGTGTCCGGGGGTTGAAATATCTAATATAACATAATAAAATATCTAATATGACGACATAATTAATGCTTTGCCAATACATGATTAATGAATAATATTATTATTATTTATTTTAAACAAATTTCTGCCATAAGTTATCATATTCAAATATAAAAAAAAGGAATCTCTGCCTATGAAGTTATGTTTATCGTTTGTGATTTATTAGTAGAGTAAAATATATTTGAAAACAAAACCCAACAAAAATAGTTGTTCTTTTTCTCCATTTTTTATATAGCACTATGGTACTCGTTGGAAAGATAATAAAACGCTCGTTAATTTGGTGTAATTTTTTTCTTTAAAAAATCTCGTATATAAAAGATATTAACGTTTAAAAGTTATGGGAGGAAACATTAGAGAGAAAATTTAATTTTGTTTTTAAATTCTTATCTTTTCCTAAAATAATTATAATATATATAGATTTATTAAAAAACTCCAAAAATTAAAAAATCCTACATGATGCCATGTGGCACATTCAATGAGGGGTTGAGGCCTCCATTGAATGCCACATCATCAAAGTTCAATTCTTTTATTATAAGTTATAGATAAACAAATATGTTATTTATACATCTGTATTCGAACTTGAATGAAAATGGCGTTCTAACAGTATATAATACATTTACTGGATAACCAAGTCATATGTCCTTGGCCATATGGATCTTTCGCCATATCCCTGATGTCTCGAGTGAATGTTAATTTGTATGTTAACTTTTGGTGTAATGTTGTGAAGCTGAGCTCTTGACTGCTAACCACACTAAGTTACTTACACTCTGCGGTACAGCAATATCTCTAATGGTGTAGGTCGAGTTCGCCCAACCAACATTAGTGACTGTTCTTATTTGGATTTGCTCAGGGGTATAGCCTAATCCACAAAGATATGGAATGTAGTCATCAGGTTGGATGTCAAAAACAAGTCCGGTTCGTTGGCTTTTGATGGGTTGACGTGACCAGATCCGATGACAAATACGTTAGCAGGGAGCTCTGTTTCGTCTACAATGGCTTGTCCATTTCGGTTTAGTTGACTCGCGGTGGTCATTATTGCAGATTTAATAGCAGCAGGAGACCATTCTAGGTGAGCACTTTTGGTGTGTACTGCTGCTGTGCCTGCTAGATGAGGACAAGACATTGACGTGCCACTTATGACGTTGAATGTGGCTTTAGTTCCTGTATGGTTATCGATTGACTTTGCCAAGCTGCAAGAATTCCAACACCAGGTTCAATAATGTCAGGCTTTAAAATTCCCGGACTTGCAAAGCTAGGCCCTCTTGAAGAGAGAGGCCACCTCCGGATCTGATTTTAGGTTGCATATAGTTCCTCGGAAAAGGATCTATTCATGTTTCCAGAATTACCCGCTGAACAGCTTACAAAGATCCCTTTCTGTATGGCTCTGAAAGCACCTATTGCGAAAGCATCTTCATGAAAGGCCGGGGAACTCCAGCTATAAGCAAACGAAACTGAAAGCACATTAACAACTTCTCCAATAGCTGCATCCATGGCAGCTAAGATATCGCTTGGCAACAATCACCATCGGCATTGCATACTTTATACACGGCCAAGTGTGCAAGGGGTACCACCCCTCTCACGGTGCCATTCGCCATACCAAACACGTTTGTGTTGTCAACTGAATTTCAAGCCGCGGTACTTGAAGTGTGTGTCCCATGGCCCTGTCGTCTATGGGAGAACTTCCATTGATGTTTTACACATGCATTGATGTTGATTGATTTGGCACAACTCTCTTGCTTCAAGTCTTGGAGAACTACATGATGACAAACAAGGTTACACAGAGCTCATCCAAGAATCGATATATATTCGTATATAAAACAGCTCAACTTAAAAAGGGGCATAAATTTTGTTCCGTTTGGATTGTTGAGGTACAAATTCCTTCATTTGGATCTCCAATTTTAAAGTTCAAGATTATCCCTCCAGTTTTATTTAATTTGATTCCGTTTGAATGTAAAAATGTGTGTGTCATACTGTCATGGTGGATACAAAACTATAAATTCACGTGTTTTTTGTTGATTGATTTTAATTTTCCCAAATTTGGTATTAACTGTTAAGTCATCATCATCATCATCATCATACTCAGTTTATCCCACCTATAGCAAAGCTAAGGTAGGGTCTGAGGAGGGTAAGATGTAGACAGCCTTACCTCTATCCCTAAGAATAGAGAGGCTGCTTCCAGTGAGACCCCCGGCTCGATGTGGTTTGGTATCAAGCCTTGGACATAAGGCACAAAACACTTAGCAATCGGGACAAACCCAATCGGTGCATGTACCCTTTGTCTTTTGGCTATCAACGCCACCACATGATGCATGATTAACCGTCCGTCGTTTTTAACGTTATTTCACGAAATAGTAAAATAAAATTTTAAAACTAGTGCAACTTTACTTTTGCCCCCCCGAGGGCCACACATATATACATTATATGCGCACACCGTAAGTGGGGCGTTAAGTGTCGAACTTATATTTGCCAAAAGAGAGTTTGGCGTATTTGCGTAATCATTCAATAATATATCAATTTTCTCTAGAGTGTGTTATTTTATCATTTATAAATAAAAAATAATAATAAATAAATAAATAACATTGCTTTTGTGATGGTTTCATTAAGATTGTTTTTTTTTTCTTTTTTGTGTAATTTTCTAAGAATTTCAATTAGATTCCTATTCTATTTTATATTTTCCTATAATATGTTTGAGTGTACTTTTCATCATCTTTAGTTGCAGACTGCAGACCTATTATACTCTTATTGATGAATTTAAAGGACAACGAAAACATACAGGTTCGATTCTTTTTCGTTGATGATTGTGGTCTGCAACTGTGGCAATCAGCAATTCTTTTTGCCTAAAGAGTAGCCATTTGAATGAGAGCCTTTGAATCCATTGTTCTTCTCTGTAATCAAACATAATCTCAACTACCATACAGTTGGTGCAGAGTTGACCAACACAGCAGTTTTCGGCGATTGACAACCGATGATTCTCTAGTGAAGAAATCTGCAAGCTGCGATGGTGTTATACGGATGAAGAAGAATATGACCTGCTAAAAGAATATGACCTGATAAAAGAATATGACCTGCAACTCTATAAACGAATATAAACAACCAAAAGTGAATTCAGGCTGCTGTTCTTGACAATCCATCAATTGCGTACTTAAAACTCAAACTGTTCGGAGTGTATCCAATTCTTTGCATTCTGTTCTGGAATCTCAGTGACTTATTAATATCACCTTCCTCACAAACTATCTTGAAAACCTCGTTATAGCATTCATTGTACAATAACTGAAACTCATCAGCAAATAGGATCAATAACAATTCAGCTTGATTAACATTCTTCTCTTTACAATGGCCCGATACCAACGATCTGCAAATTGTTGCGTCAGGGTGAATGCCAAATTCAGCCATGTCCCTCATGAAAATTTCACCCTCCGGTGTTCTATTTTGTCTACACAAACTCTCGATGATTGCTCTATAAGTGGTCAGACTCGGCTTAATATTCTTGAAAAACATCTCATCTTTTAGCTGTATAGCCTCGTTTACATAATTTAATCTACAAAACGAAACAATCATTTCATCGTATATTTGTAAATTTGTTTCTTCCCCATCTTGCACTATCCGTTCCCATAGACTCTTGGCTGCAAACGGTTTATCTACTTGACACAAAGCAACAACAAGATCAAGCTGGAGATCTTTTGAAACCGAAATTCCATATTTTTGAAGCTCTACAATAAGATTCACAGCCGAAATTAACTTGTTTTCCTTTCTATATCCTTCTATAAGTACTAAACAAGTGAAACTATTAGGGGCGACTTTTTCCTTGATCATTTCATGAAGCAAAGCGCGTGCTTCTTGCATCATTCCTTTGTTAACATAACCACATATTAAAGTATTGTAGGAAAACGCATCCGGGTTCAGCCCTATCTGAACCATACGATGAAATAACTTATGGGCTTCCCTTACATTACCTTCTTTACAAAGTCCGTTAATCAAAGACGTATGAGTGATTAAATCAGGCGTCACACGTCTTATATACATAATATTATAAAGATAATGCGCATCTTTCAACCGCCCTTTCCTCACATAACAATCTATTAGCGTGTTATACGTGACGATATCAGGATCAAATCCCTCTTCTTCCATCTTCTCTAAAAACGTATTAACCTTATCAACATCCTCACTCTTGCAAACAACACGAGTCAATATATTAAAAGTAAACGCATTCCCACGCACGCCGATCTTCCCCATCTCTTCATAAACCCCCCAACACTCGTCAACCCGATTCAACTTCAAAAGCCCATCTAAAAGAAAGTTAACCGAAACAACTTTCGGAGCAAAACCAAGCTTAACCATCTTCCTAAACGTAACAAACCCGTCACGAACCAAACCCGCTTTCAAATACGCCTTGAGAAGCAAATCAAACACAACCGGATCCCAACTACAATCTTTACAACACATAACCAAATTCTCAAAAATACTAACTTTCCTATCTTTTTTCCTATTAACCTCAATCAACTCAGATAAAAGACTCATTGTCTGTGAAAAACTATGAGACCAAGCTAATATATGCAACATAATACAATAATCTTGAACAGATGGGTCCAAGTTTGAATCTTTTTTAACCCAATTGAAGAAAGAAAGGGCTGCAAGTGAATCAGATTGTGATCTAAGAAGAATTCTTGTGATATGATGGGTACCCAGATGAAGGATCATGTGTGGGTGAAGAAGGGTGGTGTTATTATGTTTAAGGTTAGTGCAGATGATGTGTACAATGTTGTTGGGGTTATGGGTGTGTGGGAGAAGATTGTAAAGAGGGTTTGTGAGGGAATTGGGTAAAGGATGTAGAGATGAAGGATTGGTTAATGGTTGATGAATTGATTTGAGAAGGGTTTTTTGGGTTGATGGTGTTCGATTCATCTTTGGATTTGGGTTAAATGTTATCAAGATATAAAGCAGGGGATTTGAATACCTGATTTTGACGAACTGTAAATGTGTTTTGATGAATTGACAGCAAACGAGATATGGCGACTGTCTTCACTCTTCAAGACCAGGGGAGCCTGAATGTAGTTGCATTTTTTATACCGAGGAAAAAGAAAAACATCTCACAGGCGACTGTCCTCTTCAGTCGATAGTTTATGCTATGATATAAGCCTAAATGGTCTTTATACGAAAAACTTGAGTTTGGGCTCGATAACTAAATGAGTCATTTTTTTAAGCTTGGGCTCAAGCTTGTTAAGACTTGGCTCATTTAAGCTTTTTAACAATCCGATCGCAAGTAGTTTTCTAACAATAAAAAATAGACGTGTGTCGATTAAATAAATAAAAGTTAGGAGTCAAAACATTATGAATACATGTAATGACTTTACATATGCGTCATACCACACCTTCGCTAATCGTACACCGCTCCACGTCATCAAAGAGTTGTTAGACGAGGTGGAAATGGCCATTAAAAAATTTAAGTGACCCTTGATTTAACATCCATTTGCAGCTCAGTGGTTGGCAGTCCAAGTTTTCTTTGGGAGACTTTGGGTTCGATCCCCACAAGCTTCATTTGGGGGACAATCCAATGATGGATAGTTCTTACCGAGGCATGGTTTGATCATGAGGACAACCTGGTTTTACCCAGCTATTACCTCACTGAGTTTCTTGCGTGGGGGTAGTATGGTTTCCTGGCGAAGATCAGTTTGCGCGGTGGCCGGGGCCCGATAGAACATCGCGTTCGCAGGCGAAGCTGACGGACAATCATCTTTGACGAAATCCGGTGACCAATTTGGTCAGTTACCCTTAAAAAAAAAAGTAAAAAGGCCTTTTGAAATATATCAAATGCCGGTTCGATAAAAAAGCGAGGTATGTGGTAAAAAAATGAGCAATAACAATCAGGACGGCAGCCCCAACTCACAACCACCACCACCGCAGCAGCACCGCCGTCCACGTGGCTTCGCTGCATCAGCGATGTCAATCACCACCCCAACCAACCCAAGAGCCACTAGAAAAGAGAGAGAAAAGGAAAAAGAACGAACCAAACTCCGTGAACGCCACCGTCGAGCCATCACCAGCCGTATGCTCGCCGGCCTCCGCCAGTACGGCAACTTCCCCTTACCTGCACGCGCCGACATGAATGACGTACTCGCCGCCCTTGCTCGTGACGCTGGCTGGACCGTTCAACCTGATGGCACCACTTTCCGTCATTCCCATTCATCTTCTAAATTGGTCAGATCATTTCCCCTCTTTCGACTCGTATTTCATTAATTAGGTTTATGGCCTTATGAGTTTCTAGTATTAGGACTGTTTGGTAGCTTGTTAATGATTCCATTAAGAGTATTTAGTTAATCATAAGGCCGTACTCTTACTGGTTCAGCACTTATTGTTTTAGAGTCTCTTACCCTGTCGGGCTTCTTACTTGCCAAACACCACCTTAGTTTTTGAAAAAAGATTTCATTCAAAGCAGTGGCCTGAATCTTAAAAAAAAAAGAGGCTTTATTCGAATTGAACACAGGAAAATAGAAGAAGAAATTAAACAAGAACGAGACTTGGACTAGCATGCCACCTTGCCTCATTTAGTGGTCGTGGCAGATGTAGAAGAAAATTTAGGGGTATCCCAATTTTTTTTTTTACCGTTTATTCACAAAACTGATAAATTTCTTTTACAGTACATTCAGGGGTTATTTTTCACTTCGCCAAGAAAGCTGAGGGGTATCCCAGGTAGGGTTGTAAACTAGTCAAGCCAATGAGCCAAGCCAAGCCAAGCTCGTGTGTTTTAGATCAATTTTTTTAGCTAGCTTTTTTTTTTCGAGTGAGCTACAATGAGCTTTTTGAACAGCCCTTATCCCTGGCACCCCCTGAGCCCTTAATGGATCTGCGCATGTTGTCTCTGCTGGAATCTTGAATTGTAAACAAAGCTTTATTCGAACAGGAAACCTGAAAATAGAAGTGGAAACTAAACGAGAACGGGACTGGGACTGGCATGACGTTGTATCTCAGTTTATGAAATACTTCATTTCATTATAGAATAGGTTACTTTGCAATTTATAGATTATACAAGAAAACCGTAACAAACCTAATGGGCTCGTAGCCTCAATTCTTGAAACTCTAATCTGATATATGCCAATACTCAATTGTTTTGTTTCAAATATAGTTCTATCTCATATGTGATTTATCAACAGGGTGTTTATCCTGGAAGATCAGTAGAAAGTCCACTGTCTAGTAATTCAATGAAAAGTTATTCTATGAAACCATCACTTGATTTTCCATCGTCAGTTCTCAGAATTGATGACACTTCATCACCTGCTTCCCTTGATTCTGTTGTAGTCCCAGAGAAATATAGTGTCATTCCTATCGATTCGAACGGTTGTCTGGAGACTGATCAGGTTTGTGTTCAGTTTGCTGATCATTTGATTATATAAACAGCTAATGAAACATTAGGGTTCATGACAACTCATCGTTGCAGCTTATGCAAGAAGGGCATAGTGTTGATCATGAGTGTAACTTTATAGGGACTGCATATGTACCTGTTTATGTGATGCTTGGAGTAAGTTATTCGTTCTCTACTTCAATTCTTTGTTTTTCAATATGTTTCATAATTTGTATATGCTACATATAACTTTGCAGACTGGGTTGATCAACAAATTCTGCCAGTTGATTGATCGGGATGCTGTTAGGAAAGAGCTAAGGCTTCTGAAATCGCTAAACGTAGATGGTGTGTTTGTAGAGTGTTGGTGGGGTATTGTTGAATCCCAAGGTCCACAACAATATTGTTGGTCTGGATACCGGGAATTATTCAACATCATCAATGAATTTGAGCTGAAAGTACAGGTATCAAATTTTTAATCTCTCAAATACGGTTTTAAACATTAATAACATCATATTTCCTTGTTTATAAAGGTTGGCCTGGCATTTCACGAGCACGGAGGGAATGATTCCGGGGGGGTACCCATTCCCCTCCCCCAATGGGTTCTTGATATCGGTAAAGAAAATAAGGATATTTTCTTTACAGACCGTGAAGGAAGAAGTAACCCCGAATGCCTATCATGGGGCATTGATAAAGAACGAGTTCTTAAAGGAAGAACGGCTGCTGAGGTATTATTGTTACGCTCTTACTTAGTTACTACTTCTTTTTCTATTATTTTTGCTTATTATTGTAATATCTTCATTTGGTAGGTATACTATGATGTTATGAGAAGCTTTAGAACAGAGTTTGATGATATGTTTATCGAAGGTCTCATTACTGGTGTTGAAGTAGGACTAGGACCGTCCGGGGAGCTGAAATATCCGTCTTTTTCAGAAAAAATGGGATGGAAGTATCCTGGTATTGGTGAGTTCCAGGTATTATGATTTTTAATTATCATGGGTATTTTTCTCCAATCTCAAAACTTAATATTTATCTAAAAAGATGCAAAAAAATTTTGCAGTGTTATGATAAATATATGCAACAGAATCTTCATGAAACATCAAATCTACGCGGTTACAGTTTTTGGGCACAAGGACCTGAAAATGCTGGTAATTATAATTCCAGACCACAAGAAACCGGTTTCTTTTGTGAACAAGGTGATTATGACAGCTATTATGGCCGTTTTTTCCTTCATTGGTATGCTCAGTATTTAATAAATCATGCCGATGTTATCCTCTCTCTTGCAACCCTAGCATTTGAAGAAATACAGATAGTTGTTAAGGTACTAATTTTGGTTAAATTTTCTGTTCATAAAAAGCTTGTTTAAGATTATTTATTTCTGACCTAATATATTGAACAATTTGAAATTTTCTCTAGGCAGATTCCATCTGTTTATTGGTGGTATAAATCTACAAGCCATGCAGCCGAGCTGACAGCTGGATATTATAACTCGGCTAACCAAGATGGGTACTCTGCAATATTTGAGGTTTTGAAAAAACACTTGGTGACTGTTAAATTTGTCTGCTCAGGACTGCATCTTTTTAGTGACGGAAACCAGGACGCACTTGCTGACCCGAAAGGGTTGATTTGGCAGGTTACAATGTTGCACAATCTTTTATTATAAACTCAGTTTGATTTTGTTTAAAGATTTATAAAAAAACAATGAATTCATAGATGGATCTTTTTACTTATTGCATGTTACAGGTATTGAATTCAGCTTGGGATACAGGTTTGACTTTAGCTGGTCAAAATGCATTAATATACTGTGATAAAGAAGTATTCATGAGGTTAGTTGAGACTGCAAAGCCAATCAATGATCCAGATCATCATCACTTTGCATTTTTTACTTTTCAACCGCCATTGCCCTTGGTCGAAAATACATCATGTTTCTCAGAACTCGAGCGCTTCATTGGATGCATGCATGGTATCGTATTCTCAAACCCATGTTTAAATTCGTTTTTTCCACATCTCTTAATCTCTGATTACAATGTGTAGTCGATCGTTATGCAATTACTTATGTTCTCAGGCGAAAATGCAGGGACGGAAACACGATGCCATGGAGACGATACCGAACTTGTAGTGGTTTAATTGTATACAATAGTTGGTATAAATTTATGTTAACTTCATGTAAGCTTCCATTAATTCAGTGGTTATGTAACAATTAAATAATTATATTTTGTTATATATGAGTTGATTTAAAAGCAGCCTGACATTTGTCATTTGCTGAATGATAACACCTACTTTCCTGTAGGAAAAACTGACTGATCCAACTGTCATTACCAAATTTACTTCACCAAATGTAAGAATTTACTAAATTTGGTGAACTGAGTTTAGGTTGTGTTTTAATGGTGCAACTTGATCTTTTTGCAATGTTTCCATGATAATTTCTCCTAATAATTCAAAGTAGGTTTGAAATCACTTCTTTGTTACACAATATTGCCATGTCCAAGAATTCAACCGGTTCCGGTTATGGCACACTCCCTACCAGCACCGTCACCGGTGATATGCTGCCACCATCATCGCCGAATTCGTTAATTGCGCGTGCCAGGTACCACACGGAGGACTTTATCTCCAGGCGTCGACCATGGCGGGAGCTTTTTGATTATAAGGCAATTACTCGGCCGCAAAGCTACAGCGATGTTACGTGTCGAATCAAACAGAATCTGAACTATTTTCGGGTGAATTACGCAATGGTGACGCTTCTCATACTCTTCCTGAGTCTCATTTATCAACCAATTTCAATGATAACGTTTTTGATCGTATTCGTTGGTTGGTTTTTCCTTTACTTCTTCCGTGATCCGCGCAGCCCGGTTGTTTTTTTCGGATATGTGTTTGATGACCGGGTTGTGCTAATGGCTCTGAGTTTGTTAACGGTCTTTGCATTGGCTTGCACTGATGTGGGAGTGATTCTTTTAGTGGCTATAGGCATTGGGACGGGTATTGTGGTGGTACACGCAGGAATCAGGAGTACGGATGACTTGTTTCTGGAGGAACAAGACGTCGTCGATGGGGGTTTGGTTTCTGTTGTTGGTGACAAGTAGTGCATACGAATAACTGACCGCTTAAATCATCAAATCAAATCAAATTATGGGAAGATCACAAGGAACATTAGTGTTGTTTTTCATAAGGTTTCAATTTCCATTGTTCATGTAGGCTGCAGTTTTGCTGTATAGTTGGTGAGGATCTCTTTCTCATTTGGTTCATTTGATATGCTATATTGATCTATATGCAATTTTATTGAAACTCTCGACGCTCGAATATCAAGTCTAATTCCTCGTAGTTTTCGATGTTTGATGATTGCAAGTGCAAACACTTTGTGACTTAAAAGTTTTATAATGTACATGGGTTGTTTTACAAAAGAAACAGGGCTGAGTGTAGCAATGTAAGGTTGGTGCAGTGTGGTAAATACTCTGTTCCTAGCAACGGTATCACATATTCAAATCTTAACTTCTATTAGTTTCGCGTCTTAACCCTTTGATAGTCACCTGCTAGCGTAAGCTACACTTTACCTGTCGACGCAATTACCAAAACAAAAAAAGGTGCTTAACCATGGCTCTGCTTCTAAATGCATAACATGAGCAGCTGACAGCTCTGCAAAATCAAGGATCATACTGGAGCTAGCAAACCATCAACAGTAGATTTAAAGTTGACTTATTCTATTAAATGCACATGCAACATCAATAACTATGTATCATAAGAACATGAATACCACCAAGCCTTCTAGTTGAGTGGTAGCCCCCCCCATGACTTTTCAAATGGAAGGTCATGAGTTGGAGTACTCGCCTGTGACAAATTTGGTCCGGGCTGACCCAGGGGGTTTTCCATTTGCGAGGGTGATCCCGAGTGTCCAGGCCCTTGCTGTTAAAAAAAAAAATAACATCAATCAACAAATAATAATATGACTGACTACCAGATGAATCCTTCTTCCATCAATTTAAGGATGCATACACAAGCACATTTTATAGTTTCTAAAGCAATTAACATATACCAATGTTCTAGAGATTTAAATGACTGTCAAATAGACAAAATATCTTTTAACCACTTGTTATACTTATATCTAAGTTCAAATCACTTTCAGCATGCTTAAGACACATAACATAAGATCATAACTTTCCAAACAAGAATAAGAAAACATACAACTTCAGGTCGAAAACCGGATAAACACACATTAGTTAATAAGTAAGTTGCAAAATCCAATTTCAATTGCTGTCATTTCAGGCAATCAATAGTTCACTAACAATTCTATTACTACCAGCCAATGATCCTTGGCTCAGTAGGCAAATGCTAGCTGCTGAGTTCCTTGGACCGAGAGGAGGGAAGCCTTACCAATTCCTACCTGGAAGCGCCATTGGCATAGGTGAGCCGTATTGAAACTGGATCTTGTGGTTCCCACTTGATCTAGCCGTTTAAAAAAATGTAACTACTAATGATATTAAAAAAATCAATATGTATCAATAACACTAAACAAATTCAATATAGCATACCAACTTGAAAATCAAAGAGTCATGTGCAATAATCAAAATCATTAATAAAATAAAATAAAATAAACCTTGGTGGAATCTAAAGAATCCAAATCAAAGATCTGCACCAACCACGTATGTATTTGGTAACAAACATTTACAGCAGTTTCGGATTCACTTGATGCAAGGCGGGACACAGAACGAATGAATCTGGATCGCAAAAACGCGAGTCCCGACCTGCACCAAGCGAATCAGAAACAGCCGTAACGAAACTGACACAAAATCTGGTATGTATATATATATAGATATAGATATAGATATAGAATCAACAGATCTGGTAGACAATTTGATTTTCCAGATGGATGGAGAGAGAGAGAGAGAGCCAACCCTATCTTTCAGTGAGTTGAGTGTAAGGTTATTTAGAGGCTAAACTAACCAATGATAAGGGGACACGTGGAGGAGGCATATAACGTCCCTCGTGGCGAATTTATGATGCAGCAACAGGTGGTTGATGGTTGGGAAAACGGGATTCCGTTTGAGTGAATTGACGGGATTGTCCCTTATACTGATACAAGGCGGTTTACAGTCAAACCAGTATATAGGATCATATGCTAGTATGAGAGTGTCAATGTGTTTAGCTTCATAAATATATGGCCACTATATATGTACAGGAGTCTTATTACAACTTGTACGGCCCATATATGTTTCGCAACCAAATGCAGTGTAACGTTTCCTTGATGGTATACGTCTATACGACTAGAATATATGTCTACAAGTTGTATACATGTATACAAGCCATATACATGGAGGATGTACGCAGTATAACTAAGAGCGTTTACATCTCATCTATCATTCTTCTAATCTTCTCTATCTCAAAAGTTAAAAAAATAATCTTTTGGTATTTGATATAACACTATTTATTCTATTTATTTACATGTGTATCTTCCTTAGCAGGGTTTCGGGATAGTAGGTTCATAGCAGGACAAGTGGTACTGAGAGCAGAGTAAAAAAAAAAGGAAAAACTGTAACACCCCAAAACCATTCGTTTGCCTAACTACGCCATTAGGCGTGATTAGCAAAATATTAACACGAGACTTAGAGGATAAGAATATGGGTTATATTCTAATATGGAAATAACCTAGTTAATAATATTATGTTTATAAATAAATAAAAGGTGTTTGAAACTAGCTTATGAGTTAGTTTTTATACGAAAATGACAGTGGGAAAACTTGTGAGGGACTAAATATGTTAAGTGGGCAAACTTGACATTGTTATTAGATAGAAAAAAAAAGGGGGACGACATATACAGGAGTATATGTCGCCACCCACATCAACACACACACCCTTCACCTCTAAACTCACTAATCAAGGGCTAATCAAGGCAAAATCAAGTGTTAATCAAGTGCATGTGTTGAAATCAAGTCATCTACAGCCACTTGAACATCTAGGTAACAATTTCATTCATTAAAATTGATGTATTCTTCATGATTAAGCATGATGAGAAACATAGGGTTGCATAAAAACGTGATTGATTAATGAATAAGGATGACCCTTGTGTTTAGGGACCTTTATTATGTTTATAAACACTACTTAGAGGATTCAATTGCAACCATATAGAGATTTTGATGATTCTTGAACACACATATGAAGTGGGTTTTGTCACTAGTTACAAACCTCACATAAAGACTTGAAATTATGTGTTAATAATGATGAAATGTATAGGTGGTATGTGTAATGCTACCTTTATGTTGAAATAGTGAATGTGTGTTATGTATGAGTAGTGGGTTTTTACCCTAAACATGGGTTACTCTAGCATGTGGTAAAATCTTGCAATTTCTATGTGATTAATATCATGTATGTGTGCTAGTTGGTAAATAGATCATGTGTAAATGGTTAATTAAGCCATTGTGGAGTCTAGAAAGTCTTAAACACCTTGAAATAACATAATGAAAAATGGTGCATATAAGGTGTTTGATAAAATGCTTATATGAACTTGAATTGGGTCAAATAGAGTAAAATTCGTCACTCTTGGCAGCCCTAGGAGATCATCTTGTAAGGGCCATATCTCATTCGTTATTAGGAGTTAGAAGACGAGCCTTATATCGTTGAAAAGCTTGCTGCACATATTACATTTCATATTTAGTCATGACAAGCTAATTCTGAGTTTTAGTGGGTCAAAACAGCATGTAAAGTTGACATTTCTGTTTTGACAGCAAAGCTTTTTGGTTAAAAATATGTTTCTAACCTGATCTTAAAATATTCATATAAAATCATAGAAAAATCGTTAGAAGGTGTTCTTTATACGAATGGAAAGGTCTTTGAACGAAGCACGATCCATCTTTGAACATGTTCAACTAATTCGGACTTTAAATGGGTCAAAATGGTCAATTACAGCAGCTGAAAAGGAAATCGCTGCACATAATATGTTTCTGACCTGATATTTAATTATTCATATAAAATCATAGAAAAATCGTTAGGAGGCGTTCTTTATATGCCTAGAAAGCTCTTTGAACGTAGCACATTTTGTATTTGAAAGTCGAAATCAGATTATGGGGTTTAGAAGGGGTAAAAGCAACCCGAATAGCTGCTGCGCAAAAAGCGCAGCAGTGAAAATAAGGTGTTTTATAAACTTAACACATGTGATTGTCTAGATACCCATTTCCTTAACACTAAAAGTTGTTTAGGATGAGATGGTTATAAGGAATGAAAGCTTAGTACTTATGTGCATCATTGCCTAAGCTAGTATACATGAATATGTTTATGGACAGTTTGACTTTTAGGAGTCAAACTGACCCAAACTCAAACCTAGATGAAATTGTGTGAATAAACTCATGAGATGTGTTAGTTATTGGAAATAATGACTAACTTGATCAATCTCATGAGTATAGTGAAGGTTGATCTTGTCAAGCTAGGTGCAAGCTTGGAAAGGATGGATCAACAAGCAAATGGGTCAAGCGAATACAAGCCTTAATTGCAAGGAAATGAGGTGAATACAAGGTAAGTTTTACTTACATTATTAGAATATAAATATGGCATAAGTGTTGTATAGTTTGTTTTTAATCTTATGTGGGTAATAAAGGTAAACCCCAAAGAGGTGAAATCCCTTAATTGGGTCGATTTATGTGAACTCGTATCAAAATAAGATTTATGGTATTAAATTAAACAATAAGATGTGACCGAATGGTGAAATCCATCAAACGGGTCAATTAGTAAGGATATGTGGAAAATGATGTCTTAATTGCAATGAATTAATGAAATTAATAGAATGAAGTAGTTAGACATTTTGGTAAACGGGTCAAGTGTTGTTGTCACTTGAACCATAGATAAAAACTTGGATAGCATAGTGTTAGCCTTAATGGGTCAAATGGTGATTTTCTCATCATTCGAACTCGATATTCAAAGCCGGTATTCTAAACTTTAGGAATCTCTTGGTTAACGGGTCCAATGGTGAATGTATTACCATTGAGTCTCAAGAGACTAATGTGTTCAATCTAGAATGTATGCAGGAGAACACTCGGAAATTGGGCACTCGATGCCTAAGTAATCACAATGGATGCAAGGTATGGGTCAACACCGCCCGGTAAGTTCGTAGTTAGATAAAAGCCTTTGGGCAAAGTGAGTTCAATTCGAAAACAACCCATAAGAGGTGTGAAGGCCAATTCGGTAAGTATTATTCTAACTAAGCTTAATGCGCGCCTTGGCGCCAAGTATGTCTAAAGCCATAGTTAAATCATGGGATTGTAATCAAACTAAGTCCGAGAGGGCTTAGAAGCTTTCAAATAACTCATTAAATCCTATTAAACAAGTCCCCAAATGCCTTTAAGAAGAGGTTTGAACATGATTTTAAAACACCCAAAGATCGGGGGGAATAAGCAAGGAAATGAAGGCTAAAGCTAAAAACAAGCTCTAGAGCCGGAACCCCAGACCGTAAGATACGGTCAGAGCCGTAGCTTACGGCGCGTGTAAACTCCTAAATTTTTGTTTTGTCATTCAAACTTGATCATTTCGTTTCGAAGTGTTTCGACACTTCCACCAATCTAAATGCATTATTATCAATCCCACTAACCATTTCTTGTGTAATGGTGCTAGGTATACATCTGTTGGATGTTCTGGAGCAAGGATCAAGTCACGAGAGAACCGAGCACACCCGAACACTTAAAAAGGCTTCCGCAATAGACCGTCTCGTTTAAAACACAAACTGTAATACAAGTTTTAGTAGATAAAATGTAAAAACAAAAAAATTGGTGGGATTCATTGAGTTATGTTTTTATAGTTACCAAAGTTTTAATCGGGAGTGATTTTAGTTAAGGCCTAAACTCGGAAATTTAAATGACAAATCTCAGGTTTACGGGTTAGGGTCTTACAAGTGGTATCAGAGCCATTGGTTTGAGGGATCCGAGTGTCGGGTAGGATACTTGGACTCAAACTGTGCGCTCAAAGTGTTGAAGGGTGTTCGGTTCGGGGCTTGATCGAGGAATCTGGTAAGTAATATCAGTAATAACAATCCGGGTTTGATCGGAGATTGTTATAAGTAAGCAATGGTGATATCGTGTAGATGCACGCTATCTCAAAAGTTTGGTAAAGAAAAGGTTAGGTGGTATGGGACCTAGCCAAGGATTTATTCGGGCAACGAAATCCTTGCGTAACAAGAATAAATATTACTGTAATGATGCATACTAATACCGACATGTCGTGTTACTAATAAATTGGAATTCTATATGTGACAGGTATGAGAACATCTTAATTCGATCAAGATGGTATCGAATGATTCACCCAACGAAGTGGTGGAGGGTTCAGGAGTACGGCCGATAGCATGCCCGCTAAGGACCAAGTCAAGTAACTACTTGAGCTAATGGATCGGTAATGAAAGGGAACACAAGAGCAAGTATCAATCAGGTACACGCTCGAAACCATGTCATGCTTATTAGTGCGCAACTTTCACTCGATGAATGATAGTTGCATACAACAACATAAGACTTGGGAAAAATGGACGGGAATTCACATTCAAAGTACAAATTCCCAAGTGAAACTAAGTTGGAATTGTGCATTATTCACAATAGTGAAGAACCAATGCACAAAGGCAAATCTAAACACGGAAACCAGGAATGAGGAAATCATCCTGTTTAATGTTTAAAACGTAAGGAATACCAGAGTCGTGTAGTGGTCACATCAATGAATATGATCACATAAAGTTTTATGAAACGAAAACACATCATTGGTTTAAAATAAGTAAAGTTAAAACCAAATATCCAATAAATATCAATAAAAAGGTTTTACCAAATAAAATAGGGGGCACAAGCATGAGCTGAAAATTTGCTTGCATAGGGTGTGATGCCTTAATTATAATAAGTCCGTGTGTACCATATGCGAATTACTTACCCTGGCCAGGTAAGTGTTAAACATATGATACCATGGGTTTCTTATGATTAATACATATACAACCTATGTAACAAAGGCTTAGTAAGTGTGAGGTGCCGGGGGATTTTGGACGTAGTCCACTGTCTAACACGGCAGGGATGCGATCCATGCAAGACCATGAGCGAGGCACCAGCTAGAATACGCTGGGCTAGCGAAGAGGGCAACAAACTGGAGCGTTTGGACGTAGTCCACTGTCTAACACGACAGGGATGCAAACCATGCAAGACCTTGAGCGAGGCACCACCTTATACGTTGGGCTTGCAAAACGGGCAATATACGATACGAGATATCCTGGTTTGATACAAAGACTGACTTGAACCTTAATCAAGGTTTAGTCATAAATAGATTCAGTTCGGAAATAAACCTGAACCTTAATCAAGGTTGAGTCATAAACAGATTTAGCTTGAAAACAGACTTGGACCTTAATCAAGGTTAAGTCATAATTAAACTCGGACTTTTATAGAAGGTTAAATTCGTAAAGAGGGACTTGAACCTTAATCAAGGGTTGAGTCATAATCACATTCGGGTAAGTCATGAATCTTGGGGTTAATGACCTAAAACAGCGGATTGGGGCCGTGATAGATCAGTAAATCATTCAACCCTCGGGTTAAGGATGAAAAAGGGTAAACCGCAATAACATTAGATTGTATTGTTGGTACAATCTAATACAAATCATAATAACGGTTGGACTGTATAGTTATCACAATCTGATGCAAACCGTGATAACATGAGATTAGTCGATACAATACGTAGTAATGACCAATCTACACAGTGTTTTATGAAAAGAAAACCCATCTCAATTTATGTTGAGATCGGTAATCAGAAAAAGGACTTTTAGAAACTAAGCGTTCTAAATATATAAACGATTTGAAGTCTAAAACTCAAAAGTCTTTAAACGGGTCGGTTGGGGCAATGACCACCAATCGAGTTAGCAAAACGGGAACTTGGGTAAACCAAATAAATGGCAAATTCTTAAAATAGGATTAGCCAAAGAAAGGAAAGTGTTAGTGTAAAGCAAGGTTTGCTTACAACATTTTAGCAAACCAAAAAGAAACGAGGGTTGGATTCGGGGATGAATCCAAGAAGCTAGAAAACGGCTATGTTAAAAATCCGGGTTAGTCTTGGAAACTAACACAAATTACTTGTTAGAAATAGACGCATAGACATGTATGCATATGCATGCTACAATCGAGTATTGCAATAGATACCCTAAGGTGCATGATAGAATGGCCCCTTAAATCATCACATCCTCCGAGATAATAGTAGACAGGGGATAGTCTACGGCTCTAACCATTTCTTGTGTAATGGTGCTAGGTATACATCTGTTGGATGTTCTGGAGCAAGGATCAAGTCACGAGAGAACCGAGCACACCCGAACACTTAAAAAGGCTTCCGCAATAGACCGTCTCGTTTAAAACACAAACTGTAATACAAGTTTTAGTAGATAAAATGTAAAAACAAAAAAATTGGTGGGATTCATTGAGTTATGTTTTTATAGTTACCAAAGTTTTAATCGGGAGTGATTTTAGTTAAGGCCTAAACTCGGAAATTTAAATGACAAATCTCAGGTTTACGGGTTAGGGTCTTACAAAAACACGCTAAATCTTGTGAGTATAATTAACATGCCTTCGTCCTTTTGACACCAGAGGCGGTTAGGTTATTGACAAAAGTTCAACGAGTGGTTTGCAACAACTTTTTGACCCCCTAAGGGTGAAGATTTGTTTTCAGTAGGTTAGGGTTTTCTATCTAAAAAGGGTAAAGGCGTAGTTTGTTGTCCATCTACCTGTTGTTCTAATGTAATTTGCCCTTTATATATCAATGAACAAATCATGTTATTAAAAAAAAGTATTAATAAAATGAGTCATTATGGATGATTGGATGATGCTCTCTTTTGACATTTTGGCCCGCAAAATCAAGGAAAAAGACTAATAAGATCTCACTTTTTGACGGCAAATCCACTTTTTCATTCAAGATTTTTCTTATTTTTGGAAATGATTTTGAATTGATGTGATATTTTTCGTTTAAGAGGATTCTAAAAGTTCGAGATAGACATATTAAATAACTTTTTGCATTGTGTAATCAACAACCTTCAATGTCACACCACCCTTCGGCGTTCACGGGTAACACCCAACCTAATCAGATCGATAATCAAACTAACCCTTTTACTAGTTTATTTGTTGAAACACATCCATATAGTCGATGACATCATAAATTATGTACACACACATAGACATACATACAACTAACTTAAAGTATAATGTGAAACTATTTTACGTTATGGTGTGGATTTATAATGTTAATTAAGGGGCTGTTTGGTAGGCTTTCAAAAATTTCTTTAAGAAGTTATCTCTGAATTAGTTAACATTAAGTGTGTTTGGTTAACTAACATAACACCACCTATGAATCAATTAGTAAACATCTTACCAATTATATTTCAAAATGATGTTGAATGGAAATTCTATTCCTTTATCCATTCACTTGTGTTCATAACTCTGAACAGCGGCTCATCACCACCTTCTCGACCCAAAGGTTGCAAAAAGCCCCTTTATAGTCTATGAAGCTTAAAACAAACAATAAATGTTATGGTTGACCCGCTCATCCAAGATCAATAATCAACCGATAAAAATAAAAACGATTAAAAATTACTTAACCATACGAGGTGTAATGAAGACTTCCATCCTCGAAGAAAGAGACGTTATGATTTTAAAAAAAAAAAATCCTCGATGCTGTTTTTAAACTAATATTATATACATTCTATACAATATATTATTTTGAAGGACGAAAATCCATAGAAAGTTGGTAATTCATCAAATCATTACTAAAAGTAGAAAAGACCAGTACCGTCGTGCTTTTTCAGTCTTTTTTATATATTGGAATCATTTTCTCATAGATTAAATTATTGGTTTGATATTTTTAAGTGTACAATTTTTTATGCAAGTATTATAAAGATGAGAATTTAGAAGATCTAAAAAAATTAGGTAAAAAAAATATTTTGTGCTTTAAAATTTCATTTGGAACGGAGGTATATTATTTTACAGATTTGAATGTATAATTTACATTTCTTTTAGTTTAGTTGTCAAATGTTAGCTAGATTAAGTGTTAAGCCAGAGATATGTACAGTCTTGTCTTTAAGTCATGCTTGTGCCAAGAATAATGAGGAGATTTTGTTGGCCCAGACAATTAGATCAAGCGAACAAACAAACAAGGGACAAATAAAACATTAACCTAAACCCCTATTTATACTAATATTACCATACCAATCCTACTCAAATACTACTACCAATTCTATTCTAATACTAACCCCACATCATTATCTATATTAAATAACCAAACTAGATAATTCTAAACATTCAAACTAATCTAAACCAATCTTTCAATTTGGTCCTTCAACTTTCAACTCATACGCGTTTTAGGATTAACTTTCAACATTCCCCCTTAATCCTAAAACCTGACCATGCTTCTCTTGCTTCTCCAATCTAACCACTCGGGTCTTAATCGCTCTTGCTCTTCTTTCTCGAACGAACCACGCAGGTTCTTCTTGCTATCTTTCTTGATCGAACCACGCAGGTTCTTGATCTTCATGCGTCAAGTCAAAAACGAGTTTCTTGACTGCATTCTTCCTTTCTTCAAGATCTACTCTTGACTGCATCCTCACTTTCTTTCATCTTCAAGATCCGCTCTTGAAGGCATCATTCATCAAGATCTGCTCTTGGGGGCTCATTCATCAAGATCTGCTCTTGAGGGCTCATTCATCAAGATCTGCTCTTGAGGGCTCATTCATTCTTTCTAGCGGGTTACTCTTTTCAGTTGGAATTGATTCCCGATCCCGAAACCAATCTCCACACACCGCATACAGTCATCAAGAACAATATTCTTGATTCATCTACTTAACCGGAAACAATCTCGCAAACCTGAATATCTGCGTCACGGTTATTTTCACATCACCTGAGCAACACTTGTTGCCTTACAATCAACAAAACAAACACGCAGCTCGTTTTTCTTTCGGGCTTACAATCAACAAAACAAACACACAGCTTGTTTTTCTTTCGGACGTAGTTACTAACCTCCACTCAACAAACATAGTTATTACGATTAAAACCTATCGTGTAAACTTTCTTCACAACTCAAACACTTGACCACAGCCCGCCAGCACTTAGTTTCTTACTCTCTCAACCTATCTGGTTGCTAGCTTCACCACCCTACATGCATGCTTCCTTTCTTTCTAGTCGATGGTGATAGAATATACCAACATGCTTGCATAATTAATTCAACAAAAAACCTTAATGAAAGGCTTTAGAAAAAACAATCAGTAGATTATTTTTCAACCATGCTGCAAGCCACGACAAAAATAATGGTCAACAACTTTTCTTTACAATTCCATTTAACCACCAATTTATTTCAGCCTCGCAATCCGTGCTACACTATACTTCTTGGAGTCTCGATTAAACAACCTTCAATCGAAAAATAACATTCAAAAGAAGAACTGGTTTCCCTCTCATCCAATGCATCCGTATAAGACGAAACCAAAAGAAACCTTTGGCTCAAAGGCTTTCACGATCTCAACTTCCTGTTACCGAAAACCTTCAACCACGAACCGTTCAAGCAATTCCAGTAATTGTGGCTCGCAAAAAATAACGAGGGTTATCTACTGCAACTCAAAGATTCCGTTCTGCTCACAAAACCCGGTCTTCACAATCTTGCGCGCCAAGTCGTGTCTGCCGCTGTCGCTGCAGCCCCGTGAGGGGCGGCTGCCCTTTATCGAAAACGACTCTCAAAACAACCTGGCTCTGATACCAATTGTTGGCCCAGACAATTAGATCAAGCGAACAAACAAACAAGGGACAAATAAAACATTAACCTAAACCCCTATTTATACTAATATTACCATACCAATCCTACTCAAATACTACTACCAATTCTATTCTAATACTAACCCCACATCATTATCTATATTAAATAACCAAACTAGATAATTCTAAACATTCAAACTAATCTAAACCAATCTTTCAATTTGGTCCTTCAACTTTCAACTCATACGCGTTTTAGGATTAACTTTCAACAGATTTGGGATTGCATTTTGAATCTGATTTTTAGATTATTGTGTTTTGAAAATGCAGATAATCAATTTTTAGTGTTTGGGATTGCGTTTTGAAAACGCGGATAATCAATTTTTTAGGCTACCAAAACGCAATAATTTATAAGCAGCAAACCTTGGTCTTGTAGCCATTCGAACATCTTAAATCCAACACTGCTTTTTCAAAACACATAATCCGTTTTGCAGAAAGTATAGGATACAAAGTATCATTAACCTACAAAGTGTAAGAAGCCACCACAGTTTGACACGTGTAAACCCTAGTTAACTCTAACTAACTCAATCCTAGTTGATTTAAAAGGGGTAAAATGTAATCTTCCTTCAAATCGTTCATTAACCATCACCACCACCACCACCACCAGCGGACCAAAGCCTCACAGCTCCCTCTTTCCTTTAACCTCTGACGCCTTCAAAACCTTTCACGTTGTTTGACTTCAACCCGACCTCAATCGTGGCTCAGATCTAGTGACTTCCCTCTATCTTCGGAGAAGACAACCAAGCCAACATCTCTGTATCTCTGGCTAATCACAAAACAAAGGAAAGAGAAGAAAAAAGAGAAAAAAAAACAACCAATTCATAAAAACCTTACCTCAACTGTGTGTGAATATAGTTGTTTGTTTGTTGGAGGAAAACATAGCAAAATAGGGGAAAAAGTAAGGAAAATGTGAGTTTTATTTATACTAAATGCGTTTTACAAAACCAAGTGCGTTTTACAAAAAACAAGTGCGTTTTATAAAAACGAAATGCGTTTTACAAAAACTAAGTGCGTTTTACAAAAACCAAATGCGTTTTACAAAAACCAAGTGCGTTTTTGTGAAAACTAGTTTAAATTGTGTTTCAAAAACCAAACGTGTTTTATAAAAAAAACCAAGTGCGTTTTATGATTTTCTATTTAACGGTTTATGATCTTCATCGTCTGAAACTTTTTTTGAATATGATTCGACATGCGTTGATAGTGATTTTTGATAGTGATTTTTGAATATGATTCGACAAATTTTATTAATTGAATTATCATAGTTTGTTTTTTTCTATTTCTGCAAAAACGTTTTTGTTTTTTTTGTAATCGAATGTTTTTGATTTTTTAATCATTCTGAACGTTTAATCGAGTTGAAAACGATGAAATCGTTGAAAATTTATTCATCGATTATGTATGTTGTTACGATTTCACATAAATTTAAGCGCGTTTTTTCTAATTTACCCTTGGTTAGATTAAACCAAATATGATTAGGATTGTTAAAAACCATCTTGCCACCGCCTAAATCTAACGGCTGAGAATGTTTCTTACACTTTGTATGTTAAGAAACTTTGTACGCTATCTCTTCCCATATGTTTTGAATAATCAATCCCAAACACTCCCTAAGATTCTTTGCAATCATGGAAGACCTCAATATTTTCTAGTTAAAACTGCCCTTAATGTAGGTAATTCACATCAAACCTTGGTCTTGTAGCCATTCGAACATCTTAATGTAGGTAAGTCACATCAAACCTTGATCTTGTAGCCATTCGAATCTCTAATCGTCTTAGCACGTCAATTTAATAGTTTGCTAACCAATAATTCTAATATTTTCAAACATGTGACCGATGGATTGGATTCCTTTTAAAATAATAAAGAATGGAAAGAAGATTGGTGGTCCAAGATGGATTTTTTTTATTACTTGTGGGATTTTTAGGTACATATAATTTCTGTGAATGATTTAAAATAAGAAAATCTATTGGTTTTAAATCACTAAGTTCCTGTGGTCACACTTCCGTTAACTGTTTGTTCGCCATAAGCATTTGGTGGAACATTTAGGTGATAAAAGTCTCGTGGCCGCAGAATGTTGGTTCATTGTCTGATGTATTGGAGGTCTTGTCGAGTAAGCCGGGTTGTAAAAGATGGAAGAAATTATTGTTCATAGTGGCTATGGCGATGAATTGGAAGATTTGGCAAGCTAGAAATGCGGCGGTGTTCGACAACAATTTTATTCCGGTTCAGAAGATGGTGGAGTTGATCAAAGAAGAAACCTTCTTCTGGATACGACATCAAGCTAGAGTGGCAGCAATCTCCTGGGAGGATTGGGTTGAGTTTGATGTATCTAAGTTAATTTAGTTCTGTTTCTGTTTCTGGGGTTCGGCGCTCGCCTTGTTATAGGGCCGTCTCCTTTTTTGGTTTTGTGCGTTGTGTTTTCTGTTTTTGTTTGTTCCTCCAGTTTCTTGCTGGCTCTCTCTCTCTCTCTCTCTATATATATATATATATATATATATATATATATATATATATATATATATATATATGTTTTGCCGTTAAAAAAAATTAAGTTCCTGTGGTTAGCTCTTCCATACACTTTTGAAAACGAATGTCGATTGGTATGGGTGTTTGGGATTGATTTTTCAAAATAAATTATGCATTTTGAAAAAGCAGGGGTGGAGTTGCTTTTAGATTATTGCGTTTGGGTAGCCTAAAAATATATTTCAAACTCAACCCCAAACACTAAAATCTGATTATTTGCGTTTTCAAAACGCAATAATCTAAAAATCCATTTCAAAATGCAATCCCAAACACCCCCTTGGCCATTATTTTCCGTTATCTTTATATAACGCATTCATTATAGCATAAAGATATTATAAAAAAAACCGCAATACATTCAAGCCTTTCTAATTGACCGCCAGATTATTTAGAATCTTGTTAAATTTGTGATTAGTTGTTAATTCTCTGTCACCCGTTCACTCTATATTTACTGTTGTTGTTAGAGCATCTCCAATGGTCCTTGACGGACGGTTTGGAGTGAGCAGACGGACCAACCATTTTCAAAGCCACCATTGGAGGTGTTGTCTGCTTTAGGTTGGTTTGCTAGTGGGGCCCTCTTGTACTTTTAATGATTGATAAAACAAACAGTTTTTTTTTGTTGTTGGGAATCATGGTATCAAAACTAACGCGAAAGCATTTAATATATTTTAATAAAACCAATTTTATTACATATATGTATGTGTGTATATATATATAGGCTCAAGTTATTCTACACTGTAACAAAAATGAGAAGTGTGAGAAGGATACAAAAAACACAATAGATCATGAAATATGACATGATGTGCCACAAAATATAACACAGTGCCAAAAAATATAACACAAAGCTGAAGAAAAAGACACCAATGAATTGAAAAATTGACACAATGATGAAAATAAGAAAATGACACAATGGTACATAAAAGACACAATGATCTAACACATATTCTAAAACTACAAGCTAAAACCCATAAAACGAAGACCTAAAAACTAATGTCGTAGGGTTCGATAAGACGGTTCTAATGTTGTCTGAATGAATTCAATCGGAGTCCGTTTGATACCCTTCCTACGACTTCCTGTTTTTCTTTCACTGTGTATTTGATCCTAACCATATATATATATATATATATATATAGTGGAAGTATTGGGAGAAAACCCATTTTAAACGAAAAACTCCCGGAAAACCCTACTTCCCAAGCTTTTTTTTTTTTTGAAAAAATTAGGGCATGTAATATACATGTTTTTAAGAGTTGTGAGCCAAAAAAATCAAAAAAGCGCCGAGCCGTTTTTTAAAAAAAAAATAAAATAAGTTATGCATCATAACATATGTTAGCACTGATAACATATGTTACCAGGAAAACTTATTTTTTTTTTTAAAAAAAAAACGGCTCGGCGCTTTTTTGATTTTTTTGGCTCAAAACTCTTAAAAACATGTATATTACATGCCCTAATTTTTTCAAAAAAAAAAAAAGCTTGGGAAGTAGGGTTTTCTGGAGTTTTTCGTTTAAATAGGGTTTTCTATATATCCATCCCCTATATATATATATATATATATATATAGGGTAGGGATCATACGAGAACCAACTTTAGGGAGAGAACCAGTGTGAACTGATGGCATTGTTGTAAATAAATAGGCTAATTAAATAACAACCTGTGGTAAAATTTATATGGATTCTTGGGGTAAATCTGACCCGGTTTACACATAAAACAAATCAGAATCAGGAGACAACATATTCAAATAAAAAAACCATATAAAAAACTCTAGATATACACCTTCAATAACCGTCACGAACGGTCCAGACGTCGAGTTCAGTGAACTCGAAGATATAATTCGTCGCGGAGAAGTACCGGTGACGGTGGTTGTCTCTACCGACATAAGTTCTTGATGTCGCCATTATTAAAGGTTAAAAGGTAATGGAAATGTTATTATTGGTTTAAGGTGTTGATTGATAACTTATGTTGTTCTTGATGCCGCCATTATAGACGAACTGCTTTTGCAGTTTTTTTATTTTTTAATAAACTTTCATTTCATGCAACTTTCTGTAGTTTTTAGAAGAAAGTTGTATTTATTAATAGATACAAACATATATATGATATTAAAACCTTAGTGTATATCATTAGTATTTATGTAAATAGCTAAATATGTAGATCTAGGGTTTTTTGATCGAACAACAGTTATATTTGTTAGTTGTATTGAATATACAATATGTGTAATGAGTAATGATGTATCGTTGAATATCCGTTCCGTTTGTGGGCCTATTATTAATCGTTATCGAATGGCGTTTGTACCGTATGTTTCAACCGGCGTCACGTTCTTATCTGTGTCGTCACCGTTTTTTGTCGGATTCGTTTTTTTTATTTATTGTTTTGGAGTTATATTTAGGTCCTGAAAACTGATTATGATGAGTATTAAATCTTTGCTGTAATAAACTTTTTGGGAAACACAAGCAGATTGAACGAGTCAGAATTCAATCAAGGCGTTGCCGATTGCATTTGCAGTTTTGCAGGTTGACGGATACGGTTTTTTAAGGTTGTCGATTGGGAATTTGTTATTTAAGTTGTGGCTTTTGGTTATATACATCGATTTATTGTGTGTTTTTTAGTTTTGTGTTTAATGAATTATATTTGAAGATAATTTGTGTTTTACATTGTAATTTGGACAAGCCGACCAGGTTAATGCACATGTGCAATCGTTTTGTTATGAATGAAGTATGTTATGAATGCACAAGTGCAAAGTGTGGTTTATAATGTTAAAAGTAATGTTAAGTAACAAATTGATATAACTAAGTAGGTCATAATGTTGCACATGTGAAGTTGTTTTGTTGTAATTATCAAAGTAATATTGTTGCACATGTGCATTCAGATTAAAATATTGATTTTCTTATGCGTTCATTAATATTTGTAATTAATAGATGGGGGAAAACAACGAAAAAAGTAAGATTTGTGTTACAATCAAGAGAGAAAGGAACAAAAAAGTTACCGGACGCAAGTGAAGATAATGACACAACTGTTGATCAAAAAGTTGAAACAGGTTGGCATTATTTATTTAGTGTTGATGTAATTAATATTCACTTGTTATCTGTTATGTTATTTATTTAATATATAGCATAAACTAATAAAGTTTCGTTTTAACTTTCAAAAGCGGAAGCTGGTAATGCCACGGTTGTTTATCAGAAAGTTGATTCAGGTATTTATTTAGTTCATTTACATAGAATGCACATGTGCATATATGCATTTTTTATTATGAAATATTAAATGTTGAATGTTTGCACACAAAATATATTATATGCAGATAAAGAATTAAAAAGAAAGGTTCAAAGGAGATCAAACGAACTGAAGCATATTGAAGAGGCGAATAATGATGGTATGTTGTTTTGCGCAATATTTAACACATATTGTTGATTATGCACATGTGCATCATTATGTATGAACATGATATAATATGTTGTATGACAAATGTGTGTGCAGATGCAAATACAAAAAAGGAAATTAAAATAAAGCGTGTTAAAACGGTGGCAGTGAAGTCAAATCAGAAGAATGTTGTGAAAAAAACGAATTGGCGTCCGATACGAACACGCGTTACACCACGTCAATTTTGGTTGGGAATAAGAGCATTGTCAAATAGACAAAAAAGTTTGTATAACATTTTGTGTAATGTATGTTTGGTTTAACATTTTGTTATGTTGGTGAACGTGAGGTTGTGAGATAATTAGAATTTTGTATGTAGGTGGTTAACATAGTTTGTTTGTAATATGGATATTTTTTTCTTATCGTTTGTTTTATTGAGTTAATACGTTTGGTAGAGACTACATGTAGTTGTATGATAAAGACAAATTGATATAAAAATTTTGTTATTTGAAGAATGATGCATGCATATATGTATGCCCGAAAGTTAAACCACTAAAAAAATCTAACAATATTAGTGAAATGCACATGTGCATGTAGTACACGTTTCTTATTTTATAGATCTTATATAGAGGTGTTTCAAGTTTATTCATGTTTATTGTCATACACGTGTTTTATTTTCAATTTATGTTATAATATGCATGACTAAACACTTGACGAGTTCGAGTGTATTTTATATCTCAATTTGCGTCCATTTAATGATCATTGAATAGAATTTGTGACCCCTTATATATCTGTATTGCGTCCATTTTATAATCATTTAAGTATGGTAATTGACAATTCATTCAAAAGTGTAATTTAATAGTGAAATGCACATGTGCATACGGTGTATTTCTGTATATATAACAGCAAAATGCACATGTGCATGAGGGATGACGTCATATGACGTCACAACAACCATTTTTTTTTCAAATAATAATGCAAAATAATCATTTTGGTATTTTTACTTTTTTTATTTTTTATTTATTTAGGTTATATAAATTTTTTTATTTTTTTTTGTTTTTTGATGGAGGGGTTTTTGTAGACACTCTTCATATTTACAAAAATGCCATATGTTCACACTGGTTATTTGGTTCTCTCCCTAAATGGTGGTTCTCAAATGATCCAAATCCTATATATATATATATATATATATATATATGTGTGTGTGTGTGTGTGTATATATATTATTTGTTAGTTTATTAATGCAATTAATAAATATTCCCAATCCGAGTCAAGGTTAAACGTGTATAAACAAATAAATAGATAAACAAACACAGGGAGTTTTAGTAATCAACCTTTGACGACTACATCGGGATTGCAATACGCGGGTTACAACGAATCATGCGCTAATGAGAAGCTTCACAAGCCAACCAAGAAGAAGGAAGTGATTAGTGGTGGTTGTTTGTGGCGGTAAGGGGAAGGCCGTGGGGTTGGGGACGGCCAAGAGAAAGGAGATGGTTTTTTATTTTATAAAAACCTATCATTAGGGTTTCCCCTTAATCCCCTATTTATAAAATACAAACTTACAATAAGTCCCCTTAATTATTTATTAAAACTCTCCTCTATAGTAAACTATTTTATCAACAAGTCCCTCGAGTTCAAACGATTTTTTATTTCACAAATAATATTCCACCTAAATGTAAACTTATACGATCTGTTTACCAACGTGTAACTCCTTGGATCGTACCGAGTTATTTAACGTTGACTTTTAATTAACTATCGGACATTATATCCAACATTTTTTGTGTTTGGGTATAAATTAAATAAAAGGTAAGTGATGAGGTAGAGGTTTAAAATAGTTTATGGTTGAAAGGAAAAATGGGTTGAGAAGGGTTATGGTTTGGAATGATGTGGCATGCTGATATTACGATTTAAGGGTGGTTTGTTTCACTCTTAGTATTATTATTGTTATATTAACATAATAATGGCATATTGCAACAAAGTTAAGTTTAATCAATGTACCATTAAATAAACAACAATGACTGATTTTGGCAATCGACAACATTATCATAACTAGCTAAAGAATGTTGCACGAGTTAACCCTCGAGTCTTCACGACTCGTAATGTTAGCAACGCCCTCTGATCGAAGAGGTCGATACCTTGGCCGAAACGGCCATATGGATGCTAACTGTCTCCACCTCAAACACCGCCTTCGTCGTCGCCTACCCCTACTATCAACCGATGAATCAAACCCACCATCAGAAGAATCATCAGACCCATCGGTTGTAACCGTCGGCACCGGAATCTCGTTCCGGCAAATGGGACAAGAGTTATGGAGCCTTAACCATGGCACGATACAATTTGCATGAAAAATATGTTTGCATGGTAACTCCTTTGCTTCTCCACCAACTTTAAACTCCTCCATGCAAACCGCACATGATTGTGAGTCGTTTAGAAGATGTGTTTGCGTGATTTTAACGTTTGGTAATGCGTTGATAACCGAATCGGGGACCGGTAGGGGACGGGTCGGTCGTTTTGTGTAAGTTCTTCGATCAATTCGTGTAATTCCACTCCCGTGTAATAGTTTCGTGGATCAACCCCTCTTGGCACCCTACCTTCGTTATCAGTATCATTATCATTATCATTATCGTTGCTTCCAACTCTAGGGAGGTTATTTGGGGTAAGAATAACCCAAGAACGTGACCTAGGACGGGCTAAAAATTCCGGAACCCGGGCCCCACCCGTCCATGTCATCAAACCGAGAGTTTGAACCAATCCTACGCCTCCACGGTGGTTGGATTCCGACGTCGGTAAACCTTTCTCGGTGCCGGTTAGTTTGTGGAACATTGGGATCGAGCATAAGCGAGAGTGCTTCGAGTAAACGGGCTTCAGGCGAGGGGTCGAATTCAGTGAATTCGACCACAAGCCTTGGTCTAGTTATATCGATTTCGTAGACAAACTGGCCAAAACACCTAGGACACATGATTGGTTGGTTATCGGATGCGATTCTTACGGTTTGATGGCATTGGTAACACCAGTAAAGCTGGTAGGTTCGGCCACCGATGTCGATGGATCGCTCATCGGAGGCCGAAGGATGGTCGGATGGCATGATGAGGTGGCGTAACTTACGTTCTATGCTATGTAAATTGTCGTGATACATGAGTATATATATGTATGTACTTTTGAAGAAGTTTGGAATATGATGTCTCCTTAATTCATGTTAAAAGGTATACAATCATGTCACGTGTTGAGAAAGAAAAAGATGGTGTGCGACTTACAAACATCTTGTGTAACTAGTTGAGTTCAAACATGTGTTTTGGGAAAAGTATCGTATTCTTTACTTGATGACTATGTTTCATCCTTAATTCAACTAGTTTATGTTGTTTTGTTTTTTCTTTACCTATAGGGGTTTTATATAACACAACTTAAGAAAGCATGATAAAGTTGGGCCTTGAACTAGGTATTGGACATTTTAATAATTTAGGAACGCATAAACCTCTTTAAAAAAAACTGCTTTGAATTCCCTCTTGAAATCTTGATATATGTTTAGAATGCTTATTAAGAAATGAGGGATGACTTCTGACCATAGGTCAGGAGTTCGAGTTCTGATCTCGTCCGGGTTTTACCGGTTCTCCACAGCGGGTCTTCGGACGGGTAGGGGATCAAGTTTTCTCCGGTTCAAGAACCACCTATCGGGCGGGGCTCCCAGCAAGGGAAGCCAATTTGCCCGAGCCCCCTTGAGGGAGTCTTGCGGTTGTTGTGTTGGCCGTTCTAAAAAAAATGTTTAGAATGCTTATTGGGCAGCCCAACCCAGCCATCCAACTTGATTCGATATAAGGCCCATACTATCTTTTAGTTTCAGGCCAATAAACACCTCACGGGCTTACGAGTTAGGCATGGATAGTTGTCGATTTAATCAAACAATAATTTTATTCTTTGAGTTTGACCAATAATTTCGAGGGGGGGGGGGGGGGGGGGGGGGAGGGAGTGTTGTTGGGTGCATCTATAGCACAATATATTAAAAATATACACCCTCCGTCCCAATTTAAATGTCCTAGTTAAAAAAACACACATTTTAAGAAATCTTTTGTTTGTTTGTGGTAAAATGACAATAATATCCTCAAAAGTTGTGATTGTGTTTTGTCTTTTATGAGCAAAATTGGAAAATACATTTCAATTTTTGGAAAGGAATATTTAATTTGGGACAAACAAAAAAGGAAAGTAGGACATTTAAATTGGAACGGATGAAGTATTTATTTTAGCAAGTAGACAATAAGCATACGGCTCAAAAGCTTATACAATGCGGTCGCTCAAACTAATTAGCTTGAGATAAATTTACTAAAGCCTTTCCGAACGAATTGCAAGACACGAGCATTTAAACATCCCCACACCACCTACACCATCCCCAACCTTAAAAGTGATGGGCTATGAACGAAGCCATTTTCCGAACGAGTGCAGGGAAGGGGGGGGGGGTGGCGTGAAAGCACTTCCACCCCCACCTACACCATCCCCAACCTTATGTGAAGTGGACGTGAGCCCTTGGGGCAGGGAAATTCTCATGGGCCCCGCTTGAGATTGAGCTGGAATTTTTTGATTGGCCACTTTTTTTTTAAGGTTTAACACACAAACTAGATAATATAATATTATTCCTTCCAGCCCCCCTTTCACTCCTCACAATTTTCACCTTTTAAACATAGGTTTCACAAGTGGCACATGACGCTTTGCTTCATGCCCCTCTTTCCCCCCTCCACTCCCTATAGCGTATGAGAGATTGAGAGGATGGATGTAATTTTTATTTTCTCCTTGCAAGCTATATCTAGACAACTAGACATGATTAAATCATTGATATATATCACATATTTGGACTAGGTTCTTTGTACGTTAAATAAACCGTTGGTATTATTCAACTAAAAACAGTGGTTGTAGATATTTTTAAACAAAGATAGAGAGAATCTGAATGTGGTGGCTGGTGTCTGGTGAGTCGTGTACCCATTTTCCATACTCTCTCTTAATCATCACCTAAATTGACTTGACACTTACGTAGTTGTCTACAACTATTCTCTTCATCACTTCACTTGATTACTTTCAACTTGCTTTTCTCTTCAATCCACAAAAACCCAATTCAGCCATGAAACCTCTAAGATTGCTGACCTCAAGACCAATCCTTTTCACCCCACCCAAGTCCAGTTCTAATCTTACTTGGGTCTATGGCCGTTACCGGCCACCGGTGTTAGATTACCGGTTACTACATGTATGGCCACCAGCTCTACACATGACACCATTTGGCCGCTACACAAACCGACGTTGCTTCTTCTACCAAGTTTCATAAATCACCTTCTCCACCAAAGTCACATGGTTGGGAGGAAACAATTGAAAAGGTCATATACTCATATTCTATTTATTTGATTATATATATATATGTTTATGGTTTCATTGGATTGGATGATAGGTTGTGTTAAAGATTATATATTTGTTGGTGTAGGTAATTTATAACTGCCGATTCTTGGCTCTTTTGGCGGTTATGGGATCTTTGATTGGATCAATTCTCTGTTTCATAAAGGTATTAAAAGTTTTTGTACTAGCATGATTAATTGATCATCATATCGTTAGGGGAAACTGGTTTGGGTAAGGATTAGTGGCGGCAATTCTTGATACTATTCAAAACCCAAGCCGAACCGACATAAAAAAAACAGGTTTGGGTCAACTAACACAGCCCGTTTAAGAAAACGGGCCGGGTTCAGGTCGACCTGTATTAAAAATAGGTCGGGTTTGGGTTGACACGTATACAAAACGGATTGTCCCATTAACCCGTTTGAGTATTCAGAAAATAAAATCTTTTATATATATATTTTTTTGTTTTTTTCCATTTCCATTTGCATGGTTAATTATAATAGTTAGTTTTGTCACACCATATTATTTCCTTGTGACACTCATACTCACCATTAAACATGATAAACCGCTTACAACCCAACAACCCGCTAATAAGTCTCAATATTTGACTCATTTAAAATATGGGTTAAACGGATCGTCTTCGGGTTAACCCGAATTTACGTGTGTGCGGGTTAGGGTTGAAATCTTTGACACGAATAATATGGGTTGGGTTCAGGTAGCACATTTCAACCAACTAACCCGCAATCTTAAACCCGCAAACCCAACAACTCGACACAATTGCCATCCCTAGTAAGGATGTGTACATGAGGCCCAAGTTGGCCCGACACATGCAGAGCCTCGTGCACTGGGTTTGCCCTTTTGTGATAACCTTATCTTTGATTGGCTCATTTGTTGTGGTGTTAATATTTATGATTGTGTGTTATATGGTATCCAGGGTTGTGCATATGTTGTGGCATCATTCCAAGAATACTTTGTGCACCAAGGGAGAGGGATCTTCCAGCTAGTAGAGGCCATTGGTAAAGTTTTCAAGAACCAAACATAAACATCTAATTGATCTTTTGAGTCTTTCATATAATACATATGTGTATATATGGATTTTTGTTAACCAGATGTGTATCTATTGGGGACTGTCATGTTGGTTTTTGGCATGGGTCTGTATGAGCTTTTCATTAGCAATCTTGATACAAGCTCGGAGGGATCAACTACTCGCAGATCTAATCTCTTTGGCTTATTTGTTCTAAAGGTATTAATACGCGTTTGAAGTTGTAATAATTAGATAATCAGAATTGATCATGTATACATATTTGAAACACAAATCCAAACAACGCATTATTTGTTTAGATCTTTCTGTATGTCTTATGTTTTGTACTTACTGATAATGTTTCAGGAAAGACCAAAATGGCTGGAAATAAAATCAGTTAACGAGCTGAAAACAAAGCTTGGGCATGTCATAGTGATGCTTCTGCTAATCGGATTATTTGAAAAGAGTAAGAAGGCGGTCATTCTAACTACTACAGATTTACTATGTTTCTCAGGCTCTGTGTTACTATCTTCATGTTGCTTGTATCTGCTATCAAAGCTTCATTAGTTACAGATCGGTCTCATGGGTCATAATGGTTCTGCAAATAACTGGTTACATGTAAAAATGATGTTCAGTAAACTTCAGAGTATATACTTTCTATAGAGCATAATGTTGTGAATTTGTGATTGTTTGATCGAGCGATTACAAATAGTTATCACCTAGTTAATCAGTCAATCACAAGTATCACGTGTCAGCAATGTCATGGAACATACTATTTACACGAATGTATGTGAATTTTACATTTTGGCCGCATTCGAAATAATGTAGCGAAGTGGGACTAGAAAAACATGCAAAAGCCTGCGAGGAGAACTAACACGTTTTTGTACCCTTGGCCTTTGATACTTTTGGAACCGAATCGATCTTTTTCCCTTCATGAACTGGTTTCAAGTTTCAACCCAAACTGGCTTGGGCCAAAACATGTGTTGACTGTGTTTGACCAAATATGAACTGGTTTGGGCCTATAACTTGATTTGTGCACCTCTAGAGTTGGTATCCTGTTTTCAGTTTTCTAGGCCATGGGCTTGGTCATAATCCAAGCTCAATTTCTTCACATTTGGGCTCTTATGGACTTGGATTTTCTTCTTTGGATAGTTAACATGTACAACCCAACACACAGGGAATTTGTCAATCAATATATCTTCCCAATTCTGTCATCCTTCGACACTTTTGTTTTATAGTTCAAAACGCGTAAATATTTGATTAACATAATTCAGCTATAGAACATAGTAATTAAAACTTCTTTCAATATATTTATATAATTCAAAGTCGATGTACAATGTGGTAGAATTGGTGTTTACATAATTAGAACATGATTATTAGGGATTTAGAACTTTACAATAATGATTGCTGATGAGTGTTGTACTATAAAATATTGTTTTATAATGTTATGAATTAAAGGTGGCTCACGATCTTCGACATGTCGCATGATAAATAATTGGTGGATGTTTTAATAAAATTATCTAATAGCATGATATAATTTGAAGAGTTAATTATTATTTGAGTATTTGTGTTTTGGTGGTTTTAACTACTTGAGTCCAAAATTAAAAGGGGTGGACTAAATATACCCTCTCTTTCTACTTTTCTCATACCCCCTTTCCAAAAAAAATCATTTTAAAACTTTTCATATTTCACCCTTTAAAATTCTTTGTTTATAAAGATCAAAAATACTTTTGGTAAAGAAAATTAAAACGTTTTTAAATAAAATTAGTAGAAACAGATTATAAAAAAACAAGAAATAAATCTTTTTCTGAATACAATATACATTTTAATGAAGAAAAAAACTATATGATATACATATAATTAAAAATAAAAAAATCTGTACAAATAGATGAAACAACTTACCCAAATGCAAGATTCAATTTGAAATTCTCATTTAACCCTGTATAAAAAGATTAAACTATGCCTTTTTCTTATGGTTTGGTTCCGGTTTATCCAATCAACTTTGAGTATAAACTGTAAACCAAATCGTTTGTTATGCTTTGAAAGTTTTACAGCCAACTTATTCGATAATAAAAGTAAAACCAACCGTGAAACTAAACCAATAACTGGTTTAGCCATGGTTATAAAGCAAACTGTTTGTTTAATAAACAAACGAACATGAGAACACGTTTCGTTCACTCAGTTAAGTACGTTTATGTATATCTATGTATGTTCGCTAATATTCATTTAGGTAAGTTTGTTTATGATTGTTAATAGTTTGTTTAGTATGTTAATTAACGAACACGTTAATTAACCTTTTTGGTTTATTAACAAAAAAATATGAAGAATGTTTAAAAAAATCTAGAAATTGTCTAATTATTATTAAAAAAATACTTTTTAAAAATAATGAAAACAATTTTTAGAAAAAAAATTATTAAAAAAAGACATTTTAGAAAAATTAAAAAATCACTAAAAGGTTCAAACATTTCAAAACATATTACAAAAGGAATATAAAAACACATAGGTTTGAATTGTATTAATGTGAAACTTAGAGGGAGGGGTATGTTTAGTAAAAATAAAGAGGAGGGGGTACGTTTAGCAACCCCCAATTAAAATCTTTAACTACATGAGTATCTAACTTTTCAAATTCTAAGAGCATTCACATTAGCTACCCCATAATAGTGTGAGTATGATCTCTATATTATATAGAGTGGGTATAAGTGGTTGTGATCAAAGGAGAGAGAAAATATTTGGAGGGGACACTGTTCAACAGTAAATTTGGAGGAGACACTCTTCATCCTTCATAATTTTTTAATATTTTTAAAAGTGGTTGTGAGTAGAGGAGAGAGAAAAGAGAATGATAAAACTATAGAATAAGTATTATTAAATAGAAAAGAAGAGAGAAATGTAGTGATTTTTAGTGTAATTATAAAGATGGAGATGGAACAACTAATGTGAATGCTCTAGTAGCTACTCCATCTCTATAATCACACTAAAAATCATTACCTTTCTCTCTCCTTTTCTATTTAATAATACTTATTCTATATTTTTATCATTAAATTTTCTCTCTCCTCCACTCACAACCACTTTTAAAAATATTAAAAAGTTATGGAGGATGAACAGTGTCTCCTCCAAATTTACTGGTCAGGATTTAATCTCAAAAATAACCGCCAATATTGAAGGGTCAAGATTAATCTAAAAACGGTTATTGTTTGCAAAAGTGGAGGTATCCATTGTGGTGAACAATATAGTAATAATTGGAAATATCATTCTTTTCCCTTGAAATGTTAGAATTAAGATGACTCTAATCCTTTGCAGTGAGGAAGTTAGTTTCAAATAAACAAAACATTATGCTATTTTTTATTAGCGTAATGTTATTTTGTTTGGTTCTTCATATTCATAAAAAAGTGAGTGCGCTTGGATCCATATTTGGGAAGGTAGTTTCCTCTGTTGGAACAATTATTTTCTATTTCAAAAGAATTAATTTTCTTCGCGCAACTTATTTTTTATAATTTTGTAAATTTATGACAAAGTACTTAGAGTTGGTGATTAAGATGATAGATGGCAAGTGTAGAAATCTATAATAAGTTTTGGAAATTGAATCTACAAGTAGTAAGATTTCAAGTGTTGTTGAGTAAGGTTTGAGCCACTGAAACGCACGGGTGTTTTGAAATGCCTTGATGAAAAGACCAAGAATTTTCTAATAGAAGCCAAGCTTCCTGATGCAAGACCACTAATAAACGTTTGTGACCGCTTTGGCTTCGTACCTGATCTCACTCACTGCCTTTATACCAACATGTTGCACTATATCGAAGGTTATATTCGGAAGGTACAGTTTATATTAATTTTATGGTTCATGTAAAGTGTTTGCAAAAGGTATTATATGTATGTATGTTTTAGATGATATGGTAACAGTCGAAATGGTTTGTATTTCTTTCTTCTGATTGTAGATAATTGATGTTATAGTTGTGATGACAATTCGTGATTTGAGTTAGTTTAGGCGCGGAAGGTGCGTGAAGTATATGTGCAGTTTATATATTATGTGTGTGATCACTAAACTTCCATAGGAAGTTAGTTTAATAATAATATTTAATGTAAAGTATTGATTTGTAATTTGGGACTACTTTGTTTGAGTCACAACGAGCAGAAAATGATAGAAGAAAGAGAAGTGGTGGTCCATAAGTTTAGCTTTGGTTTTTTTGATAAAAGAGATACAGAAAGTGTGATTGGTAACGTATTAGGCAGTTAGGCATTATGGTAACAGTCAAAATGGTTTATATTTCTTTGTTCAGATTGTAGATAATTGATGTTATAGTTGTGATGACAATTCATGATTTGAGTTTTGTTTTAAATTTAAGTTTATGTCCTTAATTTAGTTTATGTAGTGGTATTCTATTGTAATTATTAGTGGCAAAATAAGAATCAAATCCATATGGGACCAATATAATTGAGATGGTACGTAACATCTTAGGCGGTTAGGGGATACGGTAACAGTTGAAATGATTTATATTTTTTTGAGTGAAGTCCTATTTGAGTCCCTATGGTTTGCCCATTTTAACTACTTGAGTCCAAAATCAAAAATTGTCTCGGTCCGAGTCCTTAAAGTTTCTAATCTTAACTTCTTGAGTCCAAAAGATAACATCTGTTAGATTTTCTGAGTTAAATTTTGGAAAATGACTTAAATGCCCCTGGTTTATATTTTTGTTTCTTTATTTTTTTTTAATCCACATCAGTTTTTTCTAAAGTGTGTTTTTATTATAACCATCATCATCATCATCATTATCCAAATTATAATTCCTAAAACCACAAATCACAAACAAAAACACTAAAGAACACAGACTCGAGCCATGACCACCAGACCCGAGCCATGACCAAAACAACCAGGAACCCACGATCGAGCCACCAAAACAGCAACCACATGCTGAACCATAACCAACTATAGGGACTCGTCGGCCACACCCGTACCAGACTTGAGACCCAACTAATAATCAAGACCCGAGACCAAAACCCGCAGCAACCACCACCATCAGACCAAAACCCACCTAACTAGCGAACCCTTCCCTGACGCCTATCCAGCCACCACTCGAACCACTCCCACCGTCGCATATCAGCAAAACCACACAGCCACCACCATCGAGCCATCCGCAATCGAACTGTCAGAAAACACAACAACCCAGTTTGGGCCTAAAACCATGCGCCGCCACCACCAAGTTGTGTGGTGGCCGGCCGCTGCAACTGAGAGGATGGAGAGGGACCGGGAGGGAAGAGAGAGAGATCGTGATGTAGAGAGAGACCGAGAGGAGAGAGAGATAGAGTGGTTAGGGTTTCATCTTGTTGTTGATAATGAGGAAGGAGAAGATAAGGGGCTTTTATAGCTAGGGTTTCATCCAGGGGCATTTAAGTCATTTTCCAAAATTTAACTGAGAAAATCTAACAGAGGTTATCTTTTGGACTCAAGAAGTTAAGATTAGAAACTTTAAGGACTCAGACCGAGACAAGTTTTGATTTTGGACTCAAGTAGTTAAAATGGACAAACCACAGGGACTCAAATAGGACTTCACTCTATTTTTTTTGTTCTGATTGTAGATAATTGATGTTATAGTTGTGATGACAATTCGTGATTTGAGTTTTCTTCTTTTATCATTTTTTATTAAGTCATATTAAATTTTTTAACCCTGGAACATTCCCGGGTAATAGCTAGTGAACTTAATAGTAATTAACTTTAATTTGAAAGTATGAAGTGGTTTTAGTTTGACGTCATCACGAACCTACGATACACGGTGCGCTAGTAAAGTTGAAACGCACTATTGTCACTATTATAAATTAGAGAAACAAACGTGTTTTAATGTCAAAACAAATTGAACATCAAACAAAGAGGGAATCTACCAAGAGAGAATATTATTTTTAGGTAAGGAATGAAATATAATAAAATACTAGGTTTTAATGGAATCTCATAATGTGTTCACTGTTTTAGTGTATTGTCGAACAAATTGTATCATAATATATATCAACCAAGTCAGAAGATTGCTGAGTACACGCTTATTTGAGTTACTGTGTTCTAAGTCCGTAGGAACCTTTTTTTATGGGGAGGTTGTCGGTTGAAGTCTCGCTCGTGATAAAATATCGTGTGTGAGCAAGAGGTTTTACCTCAATGAGCCTTCGAGCAATGGTTTACCCTATAAATAGTGATGGGTCAGAAACTAGCGTTGTCTGTGATAAGGGGCGTGGGTAGTCTTTTTCTAATGAGTGTACCTGAGTAGCCATGCTTTGTTGGACGCTAAAAAAAATAACGTTATAACATTCTGGTTAGGCTAAGAGTTATGCTTTCATATTTTTCACTTTCACATCACTACCACGTCACTACAGGGATGGCAAAAAAAACCCAAGCACGACATGTATACCCGAAACCTGACGGGTATGGAACCGATTTGGTATTGGAAAAAAAATATTTCGCGGGTGTGGGACGGGTATGGTATTAGGTGATACCCGACCCGATTACCCGAAACTAAATACCCGTCTACCTGAAACATATACCAGAAGACTTTTAATTTTTATATATATCTTTTCTTAACTATTTTTAGTAATGTTCATTCTAATAGATTCATTATTTGAAAAATAAACTTTTCATCTAAATATATATCCTAATAACATTATTATTTATATTTATAAGCTATAAAGTATAAAAATAATTTTCAAAATTCATATTATAATATATATTTTCATATTAAATGTTTCAAAGATTATGATGATGATATATATGTTACTTACTACAATTTCATATATTATAGATCTTTTAAAACATAAGACTATAAAAGTATATATAAGGATTCCTGTATAAAGGACCAAAAGTGTGAGAAGTTTAAGAAGTATTCTTAGAGTGATACGTGACACTCATTAATTTAGAAGATCAAAGGTATGATAGTCATTTGACTAAATATAAAAATAGGAAACCCACTAGAATTTTAAAATTAAATTAATGTTGATCATATCCACTAACAAAATCTAGTTTATCATATCAATCTCCTGATATAAACATCTATATATTAATCAAAATGATTACGAAGTTATTTGTTCATACTGGGGTGTTTTATATGATGTTTTGATAGATCGATTTGGGGAAATAAAGAATATAGAGTAGGTTTTGTGGTGGTGTTGCTCCTAGTAGATTGATTTGGGAAAAAACACATATTGTTTTTTTGGTGAGAGAGAGAGACGAGATTTCAGGAAATGGAACTGTTTCCATCTTTTATGCACACACAATGACTATCATACCCCTATTAACTTTAATTAATAAATCAAATATATAACACACATTACCATTTTGTCACTAATCAATCTCAACCATTCATCTATAGATCTAAGGGCTATAAACACTTCTTACCCTTCTCACAAAAAACACCATTTGTACATGAACTCTACCCTATATATATAAACACACACATGCGAATACCAACGGGTATACCCGATACCCGCGGGTATGCTCTATACCCAACGGGTAATTCCCGACGAGTAATGGGACGGGTATGGTATGAGATTTTATAACCGGGTATGAGTATGGTATTTGCGAAACCCGACCTATACCCAACCCTTTGCCATCCCTAGTCACTAGACCACTTTCACCCACTTTTTTTCATTATCCCATGTTTTGGTTTCACAAGTTTTCATTACACCTTAATCATTTTAATCATATTATTAATATAAAGTAAGTTGAAGAAGTAATTAAATATAATTAACAATACTTTTCAAAAAAAAAAATTAACAATAAATATTAAGAATCTAAAAACATAGTGCAATTAAAAAAAACTAAAACAAATACATGTATTCACTTACTTTTTAATCATTGCTTATTTAAATACTCCCTCCGTCCCAATTTAAATGTCCCACTTCCAAAAACACACATTTTAATAAATTTTTTGTTTGTATGTGGTAAAATGACAATAATATCCTCAAAAGTGGCCGGTGATTGTGTTTTGCCTTTTATGGGCAAAACTGGAAATTACATTTCCATTTTTGGAAAGGAACATTTAATTTGGGACAAACAAAAAAGGAAAGGAGGACATTTAAATTGGGACGGATGGAGTATTATTTTTATAGTAATTAATAATGTTATTATTATTATTATTATTTTTATTATTATTAATTAGAAAAGTTAATAACCAACTGGGCTAGCTCAGTTGGCCACCCCAATGAGGGATAGGACGCTTGACCGAATGAGGTCATGGGTTCGATTCTTAGGGGGGGAGGGTTTTACCCATTTAAAAGTGGGGTTCCCGCCTGGGGTTGTAGAGGGGATCGGTCCCGCTAGAGCGGCAGAAATTCAACCGCTGGGATTCGATCCGGGGTCTCCCATAGGGAGTCCAAAGGCTTTACCAGTTGATCTACTCCTTAAAAAAAAATTAGAAAAGTTAATAACAGTAATAATAAGAATTAGTTAAATTAGTTTATTTTTAGGGTTTATCAAAATTCAATTCAAACCACAAAGTTAAGTATGTATATAAATTGTCAAATACAACGCGGTTTGTTTTGAGAATATGACTTCTCTTCCTTCTCAATACAACATGCAATGACGTTTTCTTCCCCACAAACCTTCATCGTCGGTCAATCATGCATAATCGCCAACCAATTTCTTCTTGTTCACCATCGGTGGGGGTCTCACCCTTTTTCCCTCCTTGATCTTTCACGCCCATAATGGCGGTGTGTAACGCTCCTCCACCGACTGTGTGGAGAGAACCTTACTTCATAACATATAGACTTACAAGATGTATGTAACAAATTTAAAGTAAGAATTAATGACACTTGTCTCTCATATAAGAATTGTTTGATATAACTAATTAAAAAAAAAGCAAGCGAATATCTAATCAAAACCTACTAACTTTTCAGTCGATAGTATCTAAAAATTTACGTGCGAGGCTGAGTCCCTTATTTAGAGTGAGTCTAGTAACCTTTCCCGGATATAGAAAATATTCTTGAGTCATCGCAACTTTTTCCAAAATATGATTTTTTATTTAATTAATTAAAATATAACATACCATTTGCTTGGTTTCTAATACTGTATTTAGTTAGAACTAAACAGGTACATTAAAGGCACTATCAGTAATTTACCTTTAAAAAAAAACAGAAGAACAATAGTTATGCTGAAAGGCTCACATGAATCATGATTGCTAGAAAATTGCATGGATGATTAGTGATTCCGGCCTACTATCATATGCCATAAAGTAATCAAATGTTCAACAAACTATTCATAAACTATACAACGGGGATTTCGTTACGTTCCCAATACGTTTTTTTTTTTGTATGATGATATCTTTCTATGCCCAGTCGTTTATGTGATCTAGTCTTTCAACGACTTGTCTTCAAAATAGGTTTTTAATCATATGAAGGAAAAAAAAAAAGCACACATACACCACCTCTAGGATTCTATCCATTTAATGAGCAATTATTGAGGGGCTGTTTGGTAGGCTCTTAATGAGGCTCTTAACAATTCAGTGCTGAATGATTCAGCATTCAGCGCGTTTGTTTCAGGCTCTGAATTGAATGGTTAAGGCTGAATCATTAAGACGTGGGATGTTGCTGAACCATTAAGCACTGAACTAGGCTGAACCTTAATAAAACTCTCATAACAATGTGGGACAAGAAAACTAACCATTAAGAGGTTCAACTTAATGATTCAGCACTTAACCATTCAGACATCTTAATGATTCAACACTTAATCAACCAAACAGCCCCTGAGTGATACGTTACCTAATTAACTATTAATTATGGGTGTTATTATGTTATATCGGGTGATACATTAATTACTTAAATAGTCGTTATGAAACATATTACGTCTGATAGGACTTATCAGGGCTTTTTTTTTAATGACCAACGAAAGCCTGATCACGTGGGTAAACCGAAACAATTGTTATATACAATTTCATTAGAACCAAAACATATATATGACAATATTTATCATGGTTAAAAGAGCTTTTCTTTTAAGTTATGAGACCGTAGATTCCAACATTGAAAGACCAACCATATGTTAGTAGAAGAGGAGTTCACTTTCAAGCAATTATCACCACCGGTTCCGACAAAAATCATTGCACCGAGACCACCCAATGCCACCACATATATGTGAAATTCTTATTTAATACCTTATATAAAATTCTTATATACGGTTGACATGGACACTTATAGTGTTGCTCCGCCGATAGTTTTTTGCCGTCGCAAAAACAGTACCACTTCTACTATATATTTTTGTAATGCTGTGGGCAATGGGTGATACTATGAATTAGATTCATGAGGAATCGACATGACACTACTGTTATTTTATGTTTGTGTCAATGTATTACGATTTTTAACACAAGTATTCCTTAATGAGCCTATGAATGAATAAAGACTTCAACTAACACTGAATAAGGGAAAGCATAAGTACTTCAGAATCAATGATTGGAACATATAACATAAATAAATAGACCTTAACAAACTTTTATATAAGAAAAAACAATACTTGGCAAGCTTTATTATGCATATTAATTAACTAATAACAGCCCGTGAGATTAATTTAAAATTTATAAAACTAATCTTTATTTGACTTAGAAAAGAATAAATACTTCAAAATCTTGATAAGGAAAAATCAATATAATAAAAGAAATGGTAATGAATTTTGAATAAATAAAACCATGTTGTGGAACACTTTACACTGCATATAAACTACACCAAATGTGACTGATAGCATTACTCTTTTTCCAAATCAAACTTCATGTTGTATACTTTGTTTTAAGAGCTTTGGCATATATAATCCCTTGCACTCAGCTTTGAAGTACTGTTATACCCTCATTATATCATATCATGAGCATGATAAGTCTTTGTGTGCTAATGTTACTTATACCATACAATATACACTCATAGAAGCATCAAAAGCGCGAAAAATCCTTCCTCCCCCAATGCCAATCGAGTCGCCACCAGCCCCAATGACTCCAGCTGTATCCCAGCTTACGGTCAATCGTTACAAAAAGTACGAGACACGAGCTTTCAGGCCAACATGTCCTGGACCAAGCCCCGGTGCTGGCCACCAAAACCCTCCGGGATCATGTTAGCTAGCAAGCCAATGTGTCCTGGGTAATATTTATATTTGATGAAGTTTTTAATTCTGATGTAATGTTTTCCTTATCTCACTGTTCAGTGTTCATTATATATGTTTGAGGGGTTGCTTGTGATCAAGAAGAGTCAAGAACACATTTTGCAAGATTCTTTCATCTGTAGTTTTGGTTGAAATGAATGTATTGGTTTAAATCTTGTAATGCATCATGTTGTTATTTAGCTCAAAAATAAATATGATTGTACGAACTTTTTAGCACCACAGTTGCATTATCTTGATAGTACGTGCATGAAAGGACACCGGCCTAAAACATATTTGATAGTATAACTAAACTTGTATTACAAAATAAAAACAAAAAATTATAAGATTACTTTGATAGTAAAACATTGTATGAAAGGAAACTAACATATATGTAGTTTGAGTGTACATTTTAATGAAAGAAAGAGACCGGATTACTTGTACATTTGAAAATATAAATTCACTTGTAAATATTTATGGGACAATTTAGTGAGAATTCTTCCGTATGATACAGCAGCCGGAAACATGTATGTTTTTTTTTAACGGCCAACGAAACGTTTCTGCCCGACTACCCATGGGACCCGTAAACTGGCGAACCCAAGAACCCCCCCCCCCCCCCCAAGACTATGCAAGGGGCTGGCCAGGGTAGCCAGGCTTGCCCACGAGGTTTCCGAACCGGGGAAAACCCGATCCCCCACCCGTCCGAAGACCCGCTGTGGAGAACCGGTAAAACCTGGGCGAGATCAGGACTCGAACTCCTGACCATAGGTAGGAGTCATCCCTCATTTCTCATTAATGTCCTCCAAATGTAGCTAGTGGGAATTGAACCTAAGCCTCCCATAGGAAACTTAGGCCCTCAACCAACTAGGCTACAAGTGTTGGACATGTATGTATTATAAAATATATAATAAGAAAAAAATTACAATTGTATTAGGTTTAACTATATTAAGTTGTCTCCAAAAGGAATATTAACACATGTTTTATATTGATCGAAAACTATAAAAATGAATATGTAACACCCCAAAAATTTATTAAGTTTCAATGGAGGTTCAAAAATTTATTTATCTTAGCTAGAGAGAGAAAGTGGATGTTTAAGATAGAAAAATTCGGATTTTAGGTGTTAAGATGCCTAAAAATCATGGATTTGGCTTCATAGAAGTTAAACAAACATTTTGGACAAAAAGTTGTGATTCTAAGCCGAAAATGGATCTAGTTGGGTATGAAGGATGAATTTGGTGACACTGGACATGAATTTAGCGACATTGGTCATGAAGGTGGCAATATATACACTCTAGGCTCACCAGTTGGCGACGTTCTAATGCTACCAGTTTGGCGACACTCTAGTGTCACCAGTTTTTGACGCACTTAGTATCACGTGGAAAGTAGTCAAGGGCAAGCCCTAATGTAAGTTAGGCAACAGTGTGCTTATCAACCTTGTAGCAAGCAACGCTCGTTAATGACACTCGGTTCGCTACATTGCCAATAGCCACCTTCAGTGGACAAATAGACTATGGGGCCATGACCTTGCCACTAGCAACATTTTTAGGCGACATTCTTGGTCACACTCCTAGTGACACAAATGGTGACACTCTTGGTAGAATGGGTGTCACTCTGATTGACCGTAAGCATGATAACACAGAGTTACCAACTACGATCATGTGTGTTCTAGATGCCCACCTTCTACAGTTTTTACCGTTTTGGACTGATATACATGCTTACATAAATTTATGAAAAATGTTTGAATTATAGTAACCAGTCAATGCTTTTATATTTGTTTTGATCGTGCCTACCAAACGTTTATGTCTACCATTTAGAGTTTAAACAATTTTCCAGAGTTTTTCTTTATGATTATTAGGTCTTGTTGGATAATGGTTTCAAGTTTCACGAATACGAAGATTTACGAACCAAAGTACTTGACTGTCACTTGTTTGATATCATTGTTTGAGTGATGCTACGTGTATAATAATATTGATTGTTTGACAATTCGTGATTAATATTGATTAATGATACTTGTTTGATGGTAAGTTGATAGTTATTTGATATTTTTTTAGGGTTTAAAAATATGTTAACTATTTTTTTTTTTTTTTTTTTTTTTTTTTTTTTGAAAATCAAATTTCATTAAACACAAACGAGCTAGGACCTCCAAGACGAAGAACCCACTCGAAATTACATTACATCAATACAAAATTGGTTCCAACCTTTCCAATCTACCTTTCTACCATTGAATCTATTCCTATACCATAGAAATCCAAACGATTTTACATCGGCCACAATCTTCGTCACCTTGATCTCCACGTTGTTGAAACGATTCTCATTTCTAGCTTTCCATAAGCACCAACACGTCAAAACAATAATCCCATATACCACTTTTTTCCGGACTCTAGAACCGTCTATCCTGTTAACCATCTCAAAGATATCCCGAAAGGCAAACAGAAAAGCTTTCGGGATGTTGCACCAGTTACATATCGCATCCCAAACTCCATTGGCGATGATACAAGCTGTGAAGATATGATCCGTATTTTCTTCCGATTCCCCACACATCGAGCACATATTGTCACCAATCACTATATTTCTCCTTGCTAATGCTACCAAAGTTGGGATTCTATCTAAGTTCGCCCTCCACATGAAAAGGTTACATTTATTGGGAAGCCACTTACACCACTTGTAGACGTGAACACTAGAACCGGTCGTATCTTGGCGCAACCATCTTCGAGTCTCTTTCACCGAAAAATCATTGTTATCCTTTGTGTTCCACACCCAATCGTCCGATCTATCACAAATCCGAACATCATGGAGAACTCGATGACACTCCAGCAATTCTTGAACTTCCTCTTGCGCTTCCGGGTACCTACTCCACTTCCAATTAATCGGCCCACCTGAAGGGCTCTCAATCCTTTCAAAAACGTTGCACCATTTATCCTTCTCAAGACGAAATAAATTCGGGAACAAATCTTTGAGAGGAACATCTTTCACCCAAGGATCGATCCAAAACTTTATTTCCGCCCCCTACCAATAACGCCCCTCACCATGTTAACGAATTGAGTCCCTTGAACCTTGGTTCGATATCCAATATTCACCACTTTAGACCAAGTCCCACGAATAGTAGAGCAAACCGGATAAGCATCCCATTTCCTTCTAGTCAAGTGAATCGCATCTATCAATCTTCTCCAAAGTGCATTTCGTTCTACTTTGTACCGCCATAACCACTTCAACATCAAAGCGTCGTTAATCACATCCAACTTACTTAAACCCAGACCTCCTTCTTCCTTTGTTTTTGTCACAACCTCCCAAGCCACCCAATGCATTTTCCTTATTTCGTCACTACCGCCCCAAAGAAATCTCTTAATGATACCTTCAAGCTTGTTAATAACCAGCCCCGGCGCCTTGTAAAGGGAGAAATAATAAGTTGGAAGACTTTCTAGAACCGATTTAATTAACACCACCCTACCTCCCATCGAGAGAGCATTGGCTTTCCACTTGGATAAACGTTTTTTGAACACATCTATGACCGGCTCCCAATTCTTAACTCGACCCATGATAACTCCCACGAGAATTCCCAAGTACTTGAAAGGCATGCTACCCGGTCTACAACCCAGCGCTTCTGCTTCGGCTTTAAGGCTATCATCTCTAACGCCCACTCCGAACAACGTTGACTTATTGATGTTGATACTCAAGCCCGAGCACATATGAAATATACGAAGCATTCTTCTCAACGTG